>JAODAL010005254.1:0-145986 GCA_025379985.1 Phyllomedusa bahiana
ATGGGGCTCGCTTAGAAGACGTAGAGTCCCGGGCGGCGAGGGCATCCTTAATCTGGCTGGAGAGGCCCTTCTTGAACTTGGCGCACAACGCTGCATTGTTCCAAGCCAGCTCCGATGGTAGTGTTCGGAACTGCACGGCGTAGTCTCCCACGGAGGCGTGCCCTTGCTGCAGGTTCAACAGGGCGGTTTCAGCAGACGAAGCGCGGGCAGGCTCTTCGAAGACACTATGGAATTCCTGTAGAAATGTCACCAGGTCAGCGGTGACCGGATCGCCTCGGTCCCAGAGAGGAGTTGCCCAGGCCAGGGCTTTACCAGAGAGGAGACTGACCACAAAGGCCACCTTGGATCTTTCCGAAGGGAACTGACCAGCCATAAGTTCCACATGAAGGGAGCACTGGGTGATGAAGCCCCTGCAGGCCTTAGGGTCCCCGTCAAACTTTGTCGGCATGGACAAGCGGAGCTTAGGACCAACTGGAGCGACCGCCACGGGAGGAACCACTGCAGCCGACTGCTGCTGCTGAGTGGCGATGAGCTGCTGCATCATGGAGGAGAGCTGCTCGAGCTGCTGTGCTTGCTGCGCGATCTGTTTTGATTGCTTGACCACGACGGTGGTGATGTTGGCGACGCTCGGCAAGGACACCTTGGCGGGATCCATGGCCGGATCTTACTGTAACGGTCTGGAGGTGGATCCTCTGGACCACCGCAGGCGATGGCGTAAGCCCACACCAGGGAGTGGAATCTAAGTGGGTCCCGGTATTCACCAGAGCCCGCCGCAAAGCGGGATGGACTTGCTGCGGCGGGAGTCCACCAGGTCACTACCACTGGCGGGGCTTGCCTGCGGTGGCGGCCAAGGGTAGGCGAGGTACAGAATCGGCAGCCAGGTTCATAGTCAGGGACAAGCAAGAAGGTCCGGGCAGGTGGCTGAGGTTCGTGAACGTAGACAGGCAGAAGGTCAGGGCAGGCGGCAAGGTTCGTGGTCGGTAAACGTAAGCAAATGGGTTCGGTACAACACGGTAGGCAAGACAAGGCTTTCTGGAACGCTTTCCCAATAGGCATGTGCACTAAAGGTCAGGCAAAGGCCACTGGGAAGAGGCTGGGCTAAAATAGGAGCAGTGCCCGGTAATGGCCAATTACCGGCGCACTGTCCCTTTAAATCTCAGACTGGCCGGGCGCGCGCGTCCCTAAGGGCGGCGCCGCGCACGCCGAGGGACCGAGACAGACGGGGCAGGAGCGTGGCCGGGTAAATCACTGGGGACCCGGGCAGCGGGATGAGCGGACCCCGGACCCGAGGTGCGGGACGGGGCGCCGCTCAGAGTCGGGGCACGGATGCGCCTGCGACCCGGGACGAGGGTCGCAGGGGCATCCGTGACAATAAGAAACAAACAGAAACCTGGATGAGTTTAAAAGGCTTTTTTCCCTGTAACAAAAATAGATGTAATGTATGCAAATTAAGTATCAAAAAGAATAGTTTTGTGGGATCTTCCAAAAACAAAGTATACAAAATAAAAGATTTAATAATTTGCGATACAAATCATCTTATTTATGTAGTACAATGCATACTTTAATGGTATTTTATGAAGGAAGCACAATCCGAAAGGGAAAATACTATTGCAGAACATATAGCCTATACTTAAAAAGGGACAAAGCTCATATTCGGGAGTTACCAAGCATTTCGTAGAATGCATGGAAAATTCACTATCAAATTTCCGATGGTCGGATAGAAAAGTAGAATGCCCCGAAAATGTGCGCCTGCGCGAAGCGTCCTGGATATATGAGCTAGAGACACGATTCCCATTAGGAATGAATTACAGGAACGATCTAGCATATATCTATTAGTGCACCCCGATAGACATTCTCTTTCTCCCTTTTCTCTCCCTTCTTTCTCTGATTCAAAATATAACTACATTGAGTAAAATAGAGAAACTATTTCAATGTAATACCACAGTGTTTATTTAGCTTTTGTTAACATTAATTGGAAGAGGTAAAATGACTTGTATACCGTGGCAGTACCGCCCCTATAGCTATTTAAGACAAACGTACAAATGTATAGATTTATTAACCGTGAGCCCCCACAGGCTCACGAAATGTAAATGCCCGCAACGCGTTAGGTGCTATTCCCCTGTGACCCCCTGCATCCACGAATGACAAATAAAGGTGTGATTTTATATCACAGAAGAATTGCTGGTTTATACTATTCTATTTTGATCGTCCGAACGTAGAGCATACATGTTTTGGGCAGGATACTGGGAACGCGCGATGGCTCCGCCCGCGTCGAATTTTGCTGTGAACATCAGCCAGCAAGAAGCAGCACGTGCAAAGGATTAACCCCTTAACCGCCAGCCAGTTTATCAGGTCGCTCCGACAGAGCGCCTCATTTTTGAATCTGTCTCATGTGTCCACTCTTTATGTAGTAATAAACTTTATTTGAGACACTATTAACCTTCCATGTGATTCAGAGACTGTTTTCTCGCGTGACACATTGTGCTATAAGACAAGTTATAAGAAATTTGTGCGGCGTCCAATCAAAATTGATTGTTTTATTTGGTGAAAAATATCAAATACTATGGTGAACAATGTGAAAAATTTACCATTTTCAAACTTCAAAAATTTCTGCATTAAGACAGATAGTTATTCCACTTCAAAAAACTAGTCTATACCTAGCATCACCATATGTTCTGCGAGTAGTTTGGCATCATTTTTTTTAAATGTCCGAGAGTTTTTTTTTTTTACTGACATTAGGGGCTATAAATTTATAGTAATTTTCAAATTTTCAAGAAAATTTGCAATATACATATTTTTAGGGACCATCCAGTTCTAACGTGACTTTGATTGACCATGTATGTTGAGATACCCCCATAAAGCTTGACCCTATCTAAGAAACTACACCCCTTAAAGCACTATCAAAACAGCATTTTAGAAAGCTTTATAACCTCACTTAGAGTGTATTTCACAGAAAAGTAAAGCAAAGTGGGAAGTGAAATTTCAAAATTTCACTTTTTTTTTGCGGAAAGACTTCTCTTTCTCCCATTTTCTCTCCCTTCTTTCACTATTTCAAATATAACTACATGAGTAAAAGTAGAGAAACTATTTCAATGTAATACCACAGTGTTTATTTTAGCTTTGTTTATTTTTAATTGAAGGGGAAATGACGTTGTAATGTGAGTACCGCCCCCTACTAGCTAATTTAAGACAAACGTAAATTATATGATTACCGTAACTAAGGGCAAAAAATGTAAATGAGCCCAAACATGTTGTCTATCCCCTCGTCACCCCCTGACATCCACGGATGAAAATAAAGGCTAGATTTTATACAAAGAAGGATCGCGGCGTAATTGTTACAATATATTTTGATTCGTTGCCAGCCCATCGAAACTGGGGGTCACGCCAGATTGAAACATGTCATCCTAAACTTCTTATCAAACTTGTACTCTTCAGTCCCCCCCTTGGTATTGACCACTAGGGAGCAAGTTCGCTTAGTACACTGCTCTGCAATATATTGGCAGAAAAGTGTATCCACAATGCTCTCCTATTACTGACCTTCTTCGATTTTTTTTTTTTTATAGACCCCTGGCTACCATGACAACCAGTTTGGCCTACCACAATCTGATTTGGGGGCAAGTGGTCAGGAGGCGGAAACGGACTGTCGTACCGATTTTAACAACTTAGATGATACGATCATGTCGAAGCATTACTAGAGTTCTCTGTAAAACAGTTGGGAAGAGTTAGTATAGAACTACTCAAACTCTAAAGGGAAGCATAATCAGAACTGCAAATGATATTTAGTTATTCGTTTTCATTTACATAAGCCTACAATAATCTAAAATGCTAATTGAACGTGTGACTAAACTCCTTTAAGACTACAAGCATCAAGTGACATTGAATCCTTGGCTTAAGGGTCGGAGATAGAGACTGTGACCAAGCTGAGCATATACAACTAATCTGATGATAACTTACTTCACTGTACTGTATACAAGGACTCCATTCCAGCATGTATATGGTCCGTCCTGACAATTTGATCATAGCAACTCTATGTAGACCAGGCATCTTGCCAACCAATATTTCAACATCTGCCGAAACACGCACCCAGTTCACACAGATCATATATCACTCTTGAACCGATAAACATCACCATCTAAAAGTCAAGGTCAAAAGTGCAAATAGTAGTTTCAGAATAATATACTCAGCCTTTCAATGTACACAATTGAGTCACATTATTATAACCACTTCCTACTTTTTACATTGGTAGCGTGTAACTCATAAAAGCGAAAAGGTCTCACTTCTGTCTAGCGAACTGGTCATTTCGTGGATCTACTTATACAGGTATGCGACAAGGTGTCTACACACAAATCCATCGTTTACGCTGTCAAGGGTAATCAGGTGTGATATCTCACAATTGCGTGACGAATAAAGGCGAATAGTATTAATTGGCTTTTGGCCAAAGGTGGCAGTCAAATCGAGATTTACTCTACCTGGACAAGTTATCTAGCTGCTGTGGTGAGACGTAATATTGTATCGTGGTGACAAACATGGCACCATGCAAAATAGCACACATGCATAAATTAGTTTAGGACACGACGCACGACACATTTGCCACTGATTAAGGTGGTGACCCATTGCTACGGAAAGTGCACAAGGGTGACAGACACGCTAGAGTGAAGCACTCACTGTAAAATTGCGAGAACCTTCAGCCTCTCACCAGACCTGTGTCTAAAACAAAGGGATCTTTGAAGCAAAACTGATAGTTACTGCCTGCCTGTATTGAAACTGCAGTGGCAGAAAGGCTATCAATTTTCACGGCACTATCCTGATTTGGACCTCCACAGATTGTCCAAAAAGTTGGCCTCTCTAATGAGTCACATTTTCTGCTTCATCAAACGGATTGACATTGTTGCTTCAGGTGGGAAACAGAAGAGAACAAACCCCCTGCAACCACTGCTGAAAGGCATTTTCTGTGCCCATTCATCCATTTGTAAGGCACTCTCAACAAGTTTAAATACAAATCACCTACCTATACATGCTGATTGTCTTCCTTGAGGCGGAAGAAATCTTCCAGCAAAACAATGCAACATGTCACTTGACGAGAAATGTCCAACATTGGTTGGAAGAACATGACACACAGGTAACTACACCTGCTAAATACCAGACCTTAAAACTGCAAGCAGACAACTACATTACTAGCACACGAACCACATGATCATTGTGGAGCGATGAACACCTTGATGAGAATCCATCCCACACACCCTCCAGCAGCTGTGGGATGCAGTTCAGTCGCTGACAAAGGACATCCTCTCTATGCCAGTACAAACCAACCAGACTTTATAAGTAATACTCACACCCTATTCAGGTCTAGCCGTCTGTCCATGTTTGTACAAGATGAGGTTATTCTGGATCTTAACTGGTGGTCATAATCATGTCTCTACATTAACTTAACTTGTGTCGTTACCTCACAAAGCTTCACCTACAAATAAATCTATTAATATACACTTTCAAGACTTCTTAGCATCTAACACTTCCATAACTCTGCTATTTAAATGCCAACATTTTTTGGCCACAGCACCAGGGTTTTCTGCTAAAGAAGAATCACTAGGAGGACTGAGGCGCCTGTCCCCAACTGCTTGAATATGGTCGCGGCCATAAACGAAAGCGCTACAAGTTCCAACGTAGTTCTTTCTCAGTCTTACTGTGCAGTGCTTAATCCCTGTATCATAGATCTCTCTTTAGCAAGCTTCAGTTCATAACATACAGTAAGTTGTTTTATAACAGTCTACAGAGACATGTACTCATGTTACCACATACTCATAACAAGGGATGATCATTTAAGTCTTCCGAGGGCCTCCTCCACTTTTTCTTATCCACCAGCGTCCCTCCATCCCCTCTCCTATAATCATGGGCGAATTTACATCCCAATCGATACTACCCACTCTACTACTAACAATCAAGCAAACCATGTGCACTCTCTCCTCATTCCTCATATGGCCTCTCCCATGGACCTCAGAGCACAACTCACAATAACTGACAGACAATACACATCTGGACCATACTTAACTCCACTGCCCCCAATCTAACCTCCTCCAAACTTCATCATGCTTCCCTATCTCTGACCACAACTTGCTCACCTTCTCCTCCATCTCCACTCCATCTGCCCTTCCTGCCCCAAATCTAGTACAACCACGCAGGAACCTACAAAACCTCAACCCTCACACTCTCTCTGACTCTCTTGCTCCCCTCTCTACCATATCCTCATTTGCTGATCCAGACGCAGCCACCACATTCTACAACCACACAATTGCCTCTACTCTTGACGCGGTTGCCCCTCTCACACACAACAGAACCCGCAGGATCAACAGACAACCCTGGCACATAGACTCCACCAGCGACAGCAAACGGAGCGAAGAGCATTCCTTAACAATGTTCCGACCCCCCTGGAAGAACATCACCTTCTCCACCGACTCACGTCCATCACACACATACATAACAATCACTAAACATATTTTAACAATCAGCACACCCTCCAACAGGATTACGTCATCATTATCAATGTCCTTCGCTCCCTGCCTATTTACACAACCCGACCAACTCTTCATATTATCGCACCTTCAATGCTACTTCCTCAGTCCACCAGCAGCTCTACCTCACCCCATCTCTCCTCTCAACAGATGATTTTCGCTACTCCACTTCCTAAATAGATCAAATCTCATCAGACAAAGCCTTCACCCTGCAAGTCCCCCTATCCGCCTACCTCTACACCTAACACAGTCCCACACACCCACCTCTACAGCGCGAGTGCGTCCATATCACTATTCCGCCCTACACACATTGTCTATCTCTACTGTCCCACATCATGACAAGCTCTCACTCTCTTCTGTGCAACTATGCCAATCTCAACCACCGTGAGGTCTTGACCTCACTGCAATCCACCTCAATCTCCCATGACCCATTAAGGCTGTCAATCATCACCAGCCCTTACATCATCTCTTCAACCGATCATTAACCTTCTGCCATCTTCCCTTACTCCTTTCAAACAGTGCTATTGCATCACCCCCATGGCTCTCTTAATACAAACCATCTCTCGATCCCCCTCCTCTCGTCCAACTATTGCCCCATCTCACTGTCTATGGAACCAGTCTAATTTGTCATCTAAACTTCTTGAGCAGCATGTCCCACTTCCAACATGTCCTCGATAACCATCTATTCCACCAACACTCCTACCTCTCTCCTTGACCCCTGCAATCTGGCTTCCAAACCCACCACTCTACTGAAACCGCTCTAACCCTTAAAAAAAAAAAACCTAACCTAAGGACTCACCACGACCTAGTAGCTGCCAAAAGCCTTATGCCACTACTCTGTACTTATACTCTTAGACAGAGTCCTCTGCTTGACATTGTCAACCAATCACCTCCATGCTACACAACATCCTCTATCTTCTTCTGTCATCACGGATTGGACCTTTCCAGGTTCTCCTCATACACAACTGATCGGACATTCAGCGTCCTCTCACTCTCGCACCACCTCCTCCTCTCGCCCAGCTCTCTGTTTGTGTCCCCCAAGGGTCCTGTCCTGGGTCCACTACTCTTCTCCATCTACAACCCTTGGCCTAGGGGGGTGGCCCAGCTCATAGCATCACATGGGCCTTTTCATTACCACTTATATGCTGACGATACCAACTCATACATCTCCGGCCCAGATGTCACTCTCTACTCTCCGATCCCAGGACTGTCTATCGTCCATATTTCCACCTTCTTCTCCTCCCGCTTCCTAAAACTGAACGTGGAGAAAACCGAATTTATCATCTTTCCACCATCCCACTCTATCCCTCCACCTGATCTCTCTATCACTATTAACGGCTATAAGCTCTCACCAGCTCCACAAGTCCACTGCCTTGCGATAACCTTTGACTCCAATCTATTATTCAAACCGCACATCCAAGCCCTTACCTCTGCCTGCTGCCTCCATCTGAAAAATATCACCCAATCCGCTCATCTCCTTAACTTTGAAAGCACATTAATTCATTTCCAGGTTCCATCGCCTTTCATTTCCCGCCTAGACTACTGCAACATTCTTCTCTGTGGCCTCCCATTTAGCATTCTCGCTCCCCTCCAAACCATCCTTAACTCTGCTGCCCGCCTGATTCACCTCTTTCCTCGCTACTTCTCTGCTGCTCCCATCTGCCAATCCCTTCACTTTCTACCCATTGCCCAGCGAATCCAGTTCAAGTTAGCCACCTTGACCTACAAGGCTCTCCTTAACCTCTCCCTCCATACATTCTGCCTTAATCTCTATATACCTCCCCTCACGCAACCTCCGCTCCTCACAGGACCTCCTTCTCTGCTTATAAGCCTCACATAACCGTCTCCAAGACTTCTCTCGTGCTTCCCCCACACTCTGGAACTCACTGCCTCAACACCTCAGACTCTCGCCCACTCTCATTGGCCTCAAAGCTAACCTGAAAACCTATCTCTTCAGGATTGCGTATGACCAACATTAACCGTGTTGCACTGCTCCACCCCACAAACATGTCTCCCCCTCACCTTCTGTCTCTTCCCACCTTCCTTGTAGACTGTAAGCCCTCACGGGCAGGGACCTCTCTCCCTCTGTACCTGTTGTTAGTTACTTATTGTCACTTTGTAACTGTTTGACCAATGTTATTTATGTAACCACCTTGAATGTACAGAGCACTGGAACCAAGGGTGCTGTAAAATAAATAATAATAATTAAAAAGTTTACCGTGTATTTAAAGCTGTGTGCATGAAAATGCACTGTGTGCACATCCACTTCATTCCCCAGGCTGATGAGGTGCCAGTTTATATGGTCACCAACGTGCATGGTAAGCCCATGTAAGTTGCCGTAAAGTTTTCCATTGATACCTGAAATACAAATCCTCCGTACTTATAAAAGCCATCTGGACTGTATATACAATACAATGAAATGTTAGTTACTAGTGACATTACTGAGGTACAAGCACAACACAGATTGATGAATCTCATTATTGATTTTCATTAACCTTGTTGCTAGGTAGTTTTTAGTCTGGCCAGCACGTACTTCTAAAAAACCGGCATATTGCGATGCGTACAGTGCGCGCTGCAATATGCCATGTGAACATAATCTTAGAGTAGTAGCATACCATGTATCTTATTACGTTCAGTATTAGGATGGTAACATACCATGCATCATTATTACTTTTCATAAATTAGGATCAGGGCTGTTGCCAGCGGTAGCAGGGCGGGAGATCGCCCGGGGCGCCGGGGCTCCGCTCACCCGAGGGGGGCGCCACGACCGTCCGCCTCGCCCGCCCGGGGATCGTCCTTTGACTCTACAGTCAGTCAGGCAGCAGCTGCACACTCGCTGAGCAGCTGCTACTACAGGAGGAGGCTATGTAGGGATCGTTCCCCTCCAAGCTCCTCCAACCCCCCTTTATGTACACAGCGCTCATTGAGTGCTGATACAGTACACAGCATCTGCAGGGGCGTTGCTTCACCACGGCCCATGCGATACTGGGTGTAAGCGGCGTGATGACGTCACGCCACTTACACTGAATCCCGGCTCCGGACCAGACCGCGCTGCAGGGATCCTGATGCGGTAAGTTCTTATTATTTTATTAATAAATTAGCTATAAGGGCAACTACCCTGGCTATGATTGGGAAGGGCTTACAGGGCAACTACCTGGCTGATGATGGGGGAGGCTACATGGCCAATCTACCTGGCATTGATTGGGGAGGGCTACCAGGCAACTACCGGCTAATGGATGGGGGGGGGGGGCTACAGGGGCAACTACCTGGCTATGATTGGGAGGTTACAGGGGCAACTACCTGGCTATTGATTGGGGGGCTACATAGGCAACTACCTGGCTTTGAAGGGGGTCTAACAAGGCTACAGGGCAAACTACCTGGTCTATTGGATGGGGCTACATTGCTACAGGGGTAACTACCTGGCTGCAGTGGGCTACTACATGTCACAGAGGGCAGCTACCTGGTTACAGGGGGCAGCTAAATGGCTACATGGGGCAACTAATCTGGCTACAGGGGGTAATTACTATGGGCTACAGTCAGGTTACATGCTGGCTACAGGGGGCAGCTACCGGCTACAGGGGGGAAATAACATGCAGCAGGGGGCTGCTAAACGGCTACAGTTTGGCTACATCTGGCAACATTGGGCTACTATCTGGTTCAGGGGCAACTTCTGGCTACAGTGGGTATTAGACATGGCTACAGGGGCAACTACCAGGCACACCGGATCAACTACCCTTGCTACAGGGAGGCATATATCTACCTGGCGAGACCGTGAGGCTACAACACTGATCTACCCAATCGGTGCAATAATACATGGCTACCATATGAGTGATATAGATGGGGAGTTTTATATAAGAAAGGAACGATAAAGCAGTGCTGCATAAAGTGAGACTCTAGATATTTTTTTCTGTATGAATCCACTAGATTGAACAGTTCTCGAGCCGGTGTCAGAAGTCTTGTACATGGCTTCTGGGACACTGCAGGAAGAGAAGAAAACACAAGACGAAACAGCACATATAACAACCTACACTCTTTCAGAGACGTCTCCACACATTCTTCAAAAATCTCACCTCACTTAATATACTTTACGTAATCGATTATATTTCGCTGGCCAGAGCAGTGTACAGCTTGGTAATCACACAACACTTAAACAGGACCGACTGTCTGCAGTCACTGTAATTGCAGTTATATCAGTAGCATATAATGGCTTTATATTCAGTATACATGGTCACATAGATTGTATTATTAAATATCCACTATGTGATGTGGTGATATGTGGTCACGGCTGAGTTATGCTAGGTAACTTTCGGATCAGCCCATCGTAGACTAGGGTTGACATAGTTATGAGTCAGTTAGGTTAATCAGATGGCATGATTTTCAAGACTCTATACACGGCGCGAAAGAACACATACACAATGCTTCCTGTTGCTTTCAGTAATCTAGACATACGTTAACATACCATCATCGTATTACACCTCAGTATTAGGATGGTAACTACCATCGCTACTTATTTTACGTTCCCAGTTATTAGTGATAGTAATTAAACCAATGAATTCTTGTTGCTTTCTCAGTATTAGGAATCGGAACTCAGTCACATGAATCTTGTAGCCTTTCATGTATTAGGATAACTAACAAGTACCCTGGATATCTTATTTACGTATCACACAATCAAGACCCACCATCTAAGACATCTGAGAGTCCATCTACTTGCACTTCACTAAACGAGCTATCTACACAACATATCAGCTTTATTGACATAATACATCACATAATACTACAGCTAATGTTCAAAACACAACCATATCAAACAAGAAGGACAACCAATAGCCAGGGGCACAGCGGAAGAGGACAACCTATACTCCAAAGTGTACCACTGGCTATATACAATAAAAACTAGTGCTTCCAACACAAATAACATACCGCAAAAACATTATGCATATTATACAGTGACACAAAAAACAGTGGTGTCTATAGTAAAACACATATCTAATAGGTCTACTGACAGATCAACGCACTCTGAAGCCCACTACTGATACCACAACTGAGTAGATAATTGCAACATATTTCACATATCTAAAAGAGAGTAAATCCCCACCCTACACTGACTACACTCGGGTAAACAAAGTGACTTAAAGTATCAACAATAGTAAACGATCATAAACCTAAGAAGAGGGCGAATCGATGATCACGAAGCGTGACACATTCGTTCTTAGATCAATAGTCTGTCAGACGAAAAACTTGGTCCGGAACGAAGTCGAACGCCTCTGGGGTAACACTTCGGCAGTGAAGCGAAGTGTGCGTTGTTCTCATTGACATAAAATGGCTTTGTCGAGCAGCATGGCGCGACAGTGATGAGGCCAAAGCACTCTGGGAGAAGAAAGGGCATACGAGCTGGCGAACTACAATGTGCAGACAGGTGTGCGAGCACGATCAGAATCCGCGGAGATATCTTCTGTGCACACACACCAAGATGCAGCCAATAATAAGTCCGGGCGCGACGCTGGAGCTCACTTACTCCTTCTCATTTAGTCTACTGATACAGGGAGGTGCTGCCGAGGCTGATTGTTACATGAAGAACTGATTTTTTATACAGCTAATTTTTTGTGGGGTGGTCTCCTCAGCTTATGTCTCAGAGACGTTTGCTCCTTAATGTCTTCTAATTTCTCCTTGTTCTTGTCGGGTATTGGATCTGAAATCCTGTGTGCGTCCACTGCACGCATATACATTCAATATCCAAGAGGGATCTAAGCCAGTTCCTGTGTATTCATTTACTAGAGAAACACGTTTTTAACACATACAAAATACACCACTTCATTTTTGGGCTGCTCAATTCTATTTGCCTCAAATTCTTACACACACAGTGGGTTAATTAAACCGTTGTTCTACTGCTTATCGACATGCTCGCACAAAAATCAATACTGTCCTTTTCTTCAACGCCAAAATATATACATTTTTCCTGTACCGCCTAATTATGTCCCGTCAAGGATCACATTTAAGCCTGTTTGTGCTTTTACATCATTTAGGAAAACAACAGCGTCTGTTTTTAAACGACACAATTACACAGTTCAATCTTCTTCTCTCACTGGCACATTTGTGGAACGCCATTCTCTATCAGGTTTACACAAGCTATTACTGGTTCATTTGGAGTCAAAAACAGGGTGTATATTTTTATCATATTCAGATATCATCATCTAACGAGTGTCTGGACATTTTAGAACAAACAGTATTCAGACAGAGAGGTGGCAGGCTCTTCACCTGCGAGGGCAGAGGCACAAACATTCCTGAACAGGCCCAGGTCGAGCACAGCAAGGGGACGTCGCAGCAGGGGTCACCCTCGATGAGGCCACACTTCCGCTGTCATCTACGGCCTGTGTGTTGTTCAGCAACCCAGGGTTCTATGCGCGACTTATGACCTATGAGCGACTCTAGGTCACCATCACTCTTCCTCCCCACGACTAGAACATCTAGACACGGTCTATACCTCAACTAGACCTGAAGACTCTCGGAGGTGTGGAACATAACACTCAGACCAACCATTTAGTTGGCATGGCCCGTGGCAGTGCGTGTACGACAGTAACATCCAGCGGCCCTCTGCCCTTGATCCTCACAAGCCCGCCTCTGTCCCATCCGGTTCCCTCAGCCAGATATCTACTATGTGGTCTGGGCTCAAGCACAGCCACTATCTACAGTTGGCGCGACACACATGAACCAAGTTTATATAGGGAGATGCAGCCAGCAGCGTCACATGGCACACACGTGTTAATGCATGGGACACAGCGATCACTAGAATCCGCCTATCTTGCATACAAGGTTCCGCCAGCGTAGCGTAGACAGCGGAAGAGTGGCATGTAGGTCATGTTGTGAGAGGTCAGCCTCGGCATACCAAGACCGTGATGAGACAGCAGTGACGAGAAACACAAATAGATGATGATGTAGCCGACCGCACTTGGGAGGCCGGTGAAGGCAAGGGCTTCATCATCGTCAGGAGAAGAGGGCGTCAGCTTGCGCGTCAGCAGCTGTGCGTATCCACAAGTTGGTCGTGTGGCCGTGAGGTCCCAGCAGGATAGCACAGTTGTGAGGGTCGGGAGCCAAGCGCCACAGGAAAAAACCCGCTTCGCTGGTCCAAGAAAGAACAGCACAGGGCACAAGCGAGTGCAGCGGCGCAGTAGTCACTCCAGGTGCGGAGCGTTGGCGGTAAATCCGATACTCGGCGGTGTGCAGTTCTTCTCGCTAAGACACCGGAGGACCGAATATGGGTATAAGTAGAGATCTGTGGGTGCAGAAAGTGACAGCGTGACGCAGGGACGCTAACGTTTGGCAACCACGGCCCTGCGTCACACATGCAAGAGTCACCCATCCGGTGGCCTACGCGGAGAAACGGGCTCAGAAACTGTGGTCGCGTTCCATACCAGACCGTCCGCAGCAGCATGCACCGAGCCCGCAACATAGGCATGCGCATTGCAGGACCAGCTCAAAGAGGTACACACCACTCTCTGACTGCAGATAGGGACATCTATGATGACATCTTTGACCATCATCTCCCTGTGTCGCAATGCTCCTGCTCCTTCGACTATCCTCATGTGGCGCCAGCTATCTGTTCAGCTGAGAAGAGTACGCGCGCATCTGGAGCGCACGAGAACAACACGTATGACGTCCAACCCATCCTAAGGTCAGCAGGCTGACAGATTGAACAAGCTCATGCTTCTCAAGCTTGTCTTAGTGACACACGAGAAGCCTGTCCCTTCCCCATAATATCCGCGAATCTGAGATGGACTCTGCACCCGTTATCTCTGAGAACTCCTTAATGATGCGTGTAGCCGAGCCGAGATGGACTGAGTTCCGAGCGTAATTATCTTTTCCATAAACAGCAATTACCAGCACTTCAGTAAATATGTAAGACCAAGTGGGTCAGTCCTTGAAGCTTATCGGTTTGTTCCATAGGTGCATACGGCAGCGAGCCGCAACACACGATATCTGAGCTGTAACTACGCACCACAGAGGCCAGTGTCTCATCTTGTACACCTTCTACTTCTCGGCCACAACTGGGTGCAAACTCGCTTCCAGCCCATGGGGACACACCAACAACTTGGCAGGAGACGCCTGGCTTTCTCCTCCGGACGCATTTGAGGCGTTCCTCACTGCTGCACCACACCGCCAGCCAACTCCTCCCGCCTCCTCCTCCTCCACCACCACCACCATCTCAGCCTCCACAAGTACTGCTCCATCATAACCACATGTGTAGGGCACAGCGGTGTCACGCAGTTCTACACCTGGCTTGCCTCGAGCGCCAACGACATATGACGACCACAGGGGAGTAACTCTGCTCCCGAGTCGTCATGCAGCAAGAAATCTTACGAAGGAGTCGTGGAGCCTTTCCGTCCGCGATTCCCAACCTGCAATCGGAACCATGGTGAACAGCGGACCAATGATGAAAGGAAACATGGTAGATCCCGCGCTGCCACCGATGAGGGATGGGTCCATGCGCCCTGCATGGCCGCACGTGTTTCAAATACATGAGTTACGAGACAAAGATTTCCATGCGAAGACTCTTCCACCGATCTTCAGAACATTCTGACAAAACATGGCCAGCGAAAACTCTGCCACTTTATCCATTCGTCACTACACCAGGAACACCCTCTCTCGTGTTGCAGCGACAGAACGGCCTCCCCAACACACTCTGATATGCGATGTTTCCACCCGCTGAATTCTTGCCATGAGCACACATGTCTGGAACGAGCTGAGTATGACTACTCAGAGACGCGGAGGCCATTAACGATTTATTTGATTAGTATCCATGCATACACAGAAGTATCTCCTCCTGTGTATCTCTTTGCGACAGTACAGGCCAGTGGCAGCTCATGCGTGACAACCTGCCGCGTTTGATTTGACAGAGACCATTCGAAGGAGGGCCACGTTCACTTGGTCAGTCGCCAGGACGACGGGATGAATAACATCATTCCACTGCTTCGTGTCCTGGAACAGATGCTGAAAACAATCTGGTCTGGGGCAGGGGACTGCGAACTATGGACGCTACATCTTTGGCCACACATGAGTCCGTTGGGGACACTGAAACTGGAGGAGGAGGAGGAGCACACATTGGAGCAGAAGCATTTGTTCTCAGGTGAAACGAGTGATTTTCTACCCAGGTGACAAGAGACCAGGAGCAGGACAGCTGTAGATTGAGAGGTGAATAGGAACAGAGGAATGCGCATTACAATCACACTTCCCAAGCACTGTGCAGATATATAGTGGAAATGGAGGCAGGGAGCCCCTCGGAGTCACTTGTGCTATTTCCGCCGTAGCGAATGCTTATTTGCCTGAATAGTGACAGCCGAACTTAGCATGCATCCGGCAGAGGGTGAAGACTTCTGGCTCCTCCACCCTACTTCGGGAACCCGCGCTCTACCGCGTCCACAAATGGCAGCCTTTTTCTCCACACTACGTTGAGAGGGAAAGACAAAACTCATCATACATAGAGGAAACTCCTCCGTAATCATTTGAGGCTACGAGAGCGGCACTAAACTGTTCGGCACCGTCTCCGCTCCTCTGACAGGTCTGGGACTGGGGGTCTCCCTCAGCTCTCACGTACTACTGCCCCGCGGCTGCTGGGGAAGGTTGGGGGGGTAGGAGCAGTACCAGCTCCATCAGTAGTAACCTAAGTGCTGGAGTCACTGATGAGCAGCTCCTTCACCCTGCCTAGTGAGGAGGCTCACGTCGCCAGCAGGCAGTCAAGCAGCAGGACCTGAGCAGTCCCTGACACCAACAGAGTTTGGTGTCCTACTTGGACAAGCAACTCTCCATCCTCAGTTAGAAACATCCGCTCCAACAGCGGCCAAGCCAAACTGGGATGTGTGGGCCGCAACATGCCGAGTTTTGAAGGTGGAGACTGCAGAACGTCGCTGCACCAACAGCCATAGAGTAAGTTGGCATCAGCTGGCTGGCCTACACAGTGTGGCCGGGGGCCAATCGTTACTGCAAGGAGAACCCGCTTGTCCACGGGAAATGTGGAACGACTGACCTTTGTCACGATGAATCAGCGTGGATCGGCCAGGATTTCCAACACACCAATGCCTTAGCGCGATCAGTCTGGGTTCAAACTACCTGCCCTCAGCCACTCATTCCTGAGCCGCCACCCACCTGATGCCACACACATCTGACTGACAGCTTTCTCCATCTGCCTACACCATCTCTTACCAGGGACTTGGTATTTGCCACCCCAACTCACCACTGTCATTGTGCCACTCTATGTACTCATGCTGCTGCTGCTGTTGCTGTTGCCGTGACATCCACTCTGTGTCATTGTGGCCACTGTCAGTCCTCATGCTGCTGCTGTTGCTGCTACGGGCCAATTATCCATCGCCACACGAGAGCGTGTCACTTGTGCACTGCACCTGACCTCATAGCTGTCTGCCGGGGCTACCGTTGAGCGCGTTCACGCTCGCACAGTCAATCATGTGAGCCAACACTGATGCTTCCCCTGCTCACTTGACACTGCGCGAGCGCAGACATGTCATTGACTTGCCAACTGCCCTGCAATCTCATGCCTGCTGCTGTCGTGACCTCCAGACTGCTTGGATAGAAGCAAGACAAACAAAACACTTTGCTGCCACTTCTTGTGAGCCAGCTCGAATACTGTCTTTGCACGCCCTCCAAAATGTCATTGTGCCACTGCCTCGACTCCATGCTGCTGCTGTCGTGACCTCCAACGTATCATTGTGCCACGTACTGTGGCGCTATACTCGTTTAGCCCCGCCACCAGAAGTCCATTGTGCCACTGCCTGACCTCATACTGCTGCCGCCGTGACCTCCACACTTATGCGACTCGTTCTGTCCACTCTGCGAGTGCCAATACTGTTTTGAGCGCCGCCTCCAGAATGTCTTCAGCATGTCACACACTGCCTATTTACTTCATGCTGCTGCGAGACTCTAGAGACCTCACAGCACTGATATCTCTTTGCACCCATCTCTGTGGCCTAATACTGATTTTCTGCCGCGACCATCCCAATGTACGCTCTACTGTCTCTTCGATCACCATTTGCCTGACTTCTTCACAGCTGATGCTGCTTGATTCGCTGACCTCCACACTGTATCATTGGCCACTCGTCAGGCCCTAATATTGCACTTGAGCGTGTCTTTCTGTCCGCCTCCATATACAATATGTCATCAGATCTCACCGACCACTGCCTTTACCTCATATCTTGCGCTGCCTGCCGTGCGCCCGCGCTCCGCGTGACTATGGTGCCACTCTGTCTTCCTCATGTTTTTGCCACCACCACAATGCGTCATTGTGTCCACTGCATGACCTCATGCTGCTGTGGCTGCAGAGCGCACTCGCGCGATCAACGCTCATCCCCCACCTGGCACTAATGATTGCCACCTGAGATCTCAGCTTGTTTTTTTTCCAGCTTTCCTGAGCACGACTTCTCATTTACCTACGCTAACATTTCCCTGCTTGAGTTTTTTTATCGAGGTTCAATTTATTGAGCCCTCATTAAGTGCCCAGGGCAATTTAAGTGAAGCGACTTCATAAAGCGTACGGTAAGCATACTGCGTGAGTCCATACTAAAACACAACATTGCTATGAAGACCAAACCAAGCTCCCCTCTGCATATTTAAGCATGGGCAAAACGTCTATAGCACCCTGCCGGCTTCTGTGCAGCCCGAAATAGCTGCTTTTTAACGCGATTCATGCCGAAGTAATTCGGAACGAAATGAATTTTGTCAGAAAATTCGGCGAAGTGATCGAATCGAATTTTTGAGAAATTCGCCCATCTCTACATATTACCCATGTCAACAGGAGGGAAATGGAAATCACTGTGAACCCCGTCTCGACGCGTTTCGGCAATAAACGGCTTCTTCAGTGAACAATGGATTTACTGCCCTAGAGAAAATGCAAATTCGGCATCCGCGACGGGAGCAGAGCGGACCGTGCCCCACTTCCGGCCGTCATTTTCCGTACACATGCCACGAGACACCCAAACATAACGCCGAACGAAGGAAAGGAACCGGCTTCATGATCATGCGCAAGACGCAACATAGCACTAACATGTGAGGACTTGGATCTTCTATATCTGAAACTTGCTAAATACCCAGGTCCTAATAGGTAAACATAGACTAATACTAATATGGGAAGAACAGGACTTATACCACACTATTAACACACAATGGGTTTGTAAACACATGGGTGTATTGTAAAATGCGAATAACGTGAATAACGTGTCAAAAGAGTCAAATGTAAATGACATGAGTGAATCAGAAAAAGTTCCTTTCATTCCGCTATTAGTATTAGATCTCCTAATCTCACTCAGCTCTTCTCTTTTAGGATGAATAGACACACATTGGGATTATTTTAGCAGTTCATGCTATTATAACAACCACTGCAACCACATGCAGCTATGTGCGTCTGTCGCGTGATCTCACCTGCTCTTTCTTTCCCTTCTTCCGGCGGCTTTCTTGGGAGATGCGATTCGTACATTTCCGCGCAAAGAACCCGAAAATGGCGCACATTGTCCGGACTGTCATGCGCAGTCTTCGAACTAGCAAACCGGTCCGGATAACAATGGGAGCAAAAACGGTCTGCTTCCATCCCGGCGCGGACGCCGCAATTGTGCGATGAACTGTGATAACAGGTGAGCAGTTTTCATTTCCACAAAGAGAGCTAATTAGCCATAATATACAGCCTCTAGAGGCAGTAAACATCCAACTCTGTCCACCTCTGAAGAAGCCGTTTCACAGGCGAATCGCGTCGGGAACGAAGGGTCGCAGTGATTTCCAATTTCCAGCTCCTCTGATTTCTGGCGCATGATGATATGACTCGTTCTCACTACCTGTGATCATACTTACACTCACTTTGTTACCCAGTGTAGGTCAGTATAGTAACGTACGTGCGTACCTCTCTTTATGTATAATGCTGAGCACATCATTTGCCAAATTATAAATTATTATGGTTGATCAAAACAGGTGGCTTATATCATCTAACCTATCTTCGATATGTGTTTTACTATAGACCACCTATTTTATCTTGGTCCTTTATATATTCTACTGTTTTGAGTATTTATTTCTGGTATGGCCTATTTATACATATTTTATAAGCTGTAACCTTATTAGTGACGCATCATACACGAGGCATTGTCTCCCTATTCCGCTGGTCCCTGCTCATACGGTTGCCTGCTTGTTTGGTAAATAGTTGTTTTTTATAATTCTTCTATTAATGTTACTTGTAATTAACTATGCTGCAATACACTAATTTCTTGTATATTTTTTTGAGACACAAGAGACTCCATGTCCTTTCAGTTGTATCTGACTTAGCTCGTTGGCAGGATTCTCATTAGTTAGCAAACACGAAGGTGTCTTCACTTTTGGAAGCATTACTTGTCTCTACAGCGGGACACTCATTCAATACAACCGTTCAGTCATTACAGGCGATAGTCTATTCACATACCATGGCATCTTGATTTTTTAGGATTAAGGACGTAGTATACATACCCAGGAATCTGGTTGAGCTTTTCAGTAAGAAGAGCTTATACGAAAGGAGTGAACCACGGGCAACGCAGGTGATGATCCGAAGCCCACGCCAGGGAACGAGTCTAGTAGCCCCCGTTTTTTTCACCAAGAGCCCGCCGCAAAGTGGGATGCTAGCTGGCGGGTGAGGCTACCCAGGTCTTACACCTGACAGTGACTTAGCTTGCGATGGCAGCCGGGGTAATAGCGTGTATCATCACAATAGAATGTAATATTCCACAAGACGTAGACCGGGGAAAGGTGTAAGGTCAGGGCAGGCAAGCAGACGGTAGTCGTGGATCAAGCACAGGCGCGCAAACACAGGCAAGGGTCTAGGACCTGTTAAGCATGCGAACTGGTACTGCACGGTAGTCACATCAAGATCGAACCCCAAAGCCCTCTATCTCTAGACGACCACAATATCAAACTACCGCGTCTGACCACTAACGCGGAATAGTGCTGGGCAGATACCTTAAATAACCCAGCGCCCGACAATAGATCAAAAAAAAAGAATTTTATCGGACTCTGGCCCTTTAAATTTAGATAAGCCGGCGCGCCAGCGCCTTAAGCAGTGGCCACGCGCGGCGGCGGCCGGGACAGGCAGGAGCGGTGTTCACAGGAGCGCAGTGACGGGTAAGCGGAAGCGGCGCCGGGGACCAGGCACAGACGAGGGACGGTCGCGGGCAGCCGCAGCCGCCAGCGCCGGACCCCCTTGCGAGCAGGGTGAACCGGTCCGCCCATGGGGGTAACAGCAGGTAGCCATGATCGACCCACCGCATAGAACAAGTAAGCACCCACTCCCCCCGAACTTGAGGTCTACCCCTCTCTTTTTTGAAACCTAGAGAGGAGAGTGACGGCCAGGAGAAGGAGGCGTAACCTGTCAGGAGACGGTTGGCCTCCGGTACAACCCAATGAGCCGCTTCCCTCCGCCCAACCCCTTCCAGTCAATGCACAGAAAGACAACCGCTTCCCCCTGCACCTCGGCATTTTCCTCTGTCCCAACACCTCCCTTGACCTCAAAGATGTTATCAGAGTTGGCCACAGGACATGACGGCGAGACAGCCCCACCGTGGCCCGAAGGCGATCAGTACCATCGGCTTGAGGAAGAGATGCAGCATGGAAGAGCGGCGTTCTGGGGGATGCGCAGGTTAGGAGGAGTCGCGACACTGCTGGAGCTCACTGATCTCAGGCGCGCACCCGAGGATTAAGTCGCTTGCAGTACGCAAACGGGCCCACTATTTAGGGCCTAACTTTGTAACTAGGCACCATTACTCGAATCCCAAGCGCACAATATATATACTGCGTGGCACAATCCAAACCCACAACATCGGTCCGGTTCAGACACAAATCCGGCGGGGCCTACGGTAAACCTGTCAGCCTGGACTTTCTGTGCGAGCAGAAGCCGTAGCAGGGCCTATATACGTGATGCACGCTGCACAGAAGACCTTAAATGTCCCTGAACTTCAGAGCATCCACAGCCGGCACAAATGACATAGGTAGCCCATGAGCGGCGCACGACGGCGGGCGCGCACAGAATTTGACACACCCAACACACCTACACACGAAAGGTGGAGGCCCAGTGAGGACACTCCCAAGTAAATCTAAAGATTTATAGGAAAACTCTGCCACGGAAAAGAACAGACCAGTTAAACTCCATTGACGGCCCGGACACAACAAATGCCATGGCACCAATCGTCCACCATAACGCTACAGAGCACGTAGGAGCAACCCAACCAACTCAGTTTAACTCCCTCAACCTGCCCATTAGCGTTTTATGGCAGAGGCTGAGGCATATCTCGGATGAGACAAGTCTAAGCGACAAGCCTGCAATTGACCCAACACACACAAATGCCACCGCCAAATCATTTTTCTATCAATAAGACACCGGACTCCCCCTGTCAGACAGAGACACCACTCATGTAAAAGGGATAACACCAGCGCGTGAGCACACGGCGACACACGCGCTTTGTGTCATACTGAAATCTCAATGAGTGGGTACAAGTCATCGGGGGCAGAGTGTAACACCAGTCCAGCTGAGAGACATAAAGTGTGACGCCCTCATCCTTGGAAAAACAGATCTGTGTTTTCAACCATCTACCCAGAAATGAGCGCAGGTGTTTTCCCAATGAGGCGGGAAAATCAGTATAACAAAGTCCATGGCTAACTGGTCCAGGGTTAGTTTACCGGCAACAGGGAGCGAATCTGCAAGAAGGCCCGCGGGTTTGAGCAAACGATAGGGACGAGCGTTAACACGGGCTACCAGGAGGTAGCAGGCTTAAAGAACAAGCTGCCCACTGACACCTGCGCATAAGCAATTATGGCCACCAGTACATTACCGGGACAGTCACCGCGAGGGTTGGTAGCCACCTATTGCGACTCCTTGGGTCCCAGCCGTACGAGAAGAAGTGTCCCTCCACTTTTCAAGATTCTAGGCGAAGGGCAGAGCCCACATACGTCTTCCCACGGATGTAGGTGTACGAAGATCCACATGGGGGCAGCCTGTGGACTGGAGTCGCTCTGAAGCACGTGGAACACACAATGGTTGCTGGGAGAGACTCCACAGACCCACCGATCGTCCGTAGTAACGAGATAGACAGGCGTCAGCTCGATTTTTTTTTCTCGGTCCGTGGTACCGAAAATGTAGTCGGAATCAAACAACGGGGCAAAGATTAGTGACCACCTGGCTTGTCCGGGGTTCAAGGCGTTGAGCTCGACTGAAGATACAGGAGGTTCTTGTGGTCCTGTGAAAGATGGTCAATAAGGTGGTGAGCCCCTCCAGAGGTGACGCCATTCTTCTTAGAGCCAGCTTTTAAGGCCACATACGTCACGATCACCTAAGGTATATTCTCCTCGCAGGAGAGAATGCATGAAGAAAAAAACACAGGTATGTAGTTTACCAGAGGAGGATCTCTGCAGGAGGACAGCGCCGGCGCCGACTGAAGAAGCATCCACTTCCAGAATAAACGGACGGTTAGGGTCTGGGTGAGACAGGACCGGAGCCGATGAAGGTCAGGCAAGGCAAGGTCAGGAGACGTAAGCAGGCGGACTGGTACACGGGCGATCAAGACGGAACTCCAATACATTCTAACTCACGAAATACACACCAACAGACTGGCAGGAAGTTCTGGGGGCGGATACCTTAAATAGAACCAGCGGCCGACAATAGACCAATTATCGGGACACTGGCCCTTTAAACTTAGAGAAGCCGGCGCGCGCGCGCGCCTTAAGCAGCGGCCACGCGTGCGGCGGCCGGGACAGGCAGGAGCGGCGTTCACAGGAGTGCGGACGAGTAAGGGAAGCGGCGCCGGGGCCGGGACAGCAGAGGGATGGTCACGGGCAGCCGCAGCCGCCGCGCCGGACCCCCTGCGAGCAGGGTGACGGTCGCGGGGGGCAGCGGAGCCCGCGACCCCCGTGACAATAGGATAGTAAAATACCATGCATCTTATTGCGTTCAGTATTAGGATATTAAATACCCTTTAATCTTTTTGCCTTTTATATTGGATAGTAAAAAAACCCCGCATCTTTTTGCGTTCAGATTAGGAAAAGGGAACCCTCCCCTGCAATTTTTTCCCCTTCAGTTTTAGGATAGTAACATACCATGCATTTTATCACCTTCAGTATTAAGATAGTAACATACCACGCATCTTATTACGTTCAGTATTAGGATAGTAAAAATACCATTCCTTTATTTTGGGTTTGTATTGGATAGTAAAAACCATGGGATCTTTAGTTCATATTTGGTTTTTAACAAACCAATTCATCTTAATTTCGTTCTGTTTGGATAGTAACATAAACCCTGCAACCCCCCTATTACGTTCTAATTTGGGATGTAAAATTTCCCCTGCATCTTATTTGGGTTAGTATTAGGATAGTAAAATACCAATTTTCTATTCGTTCAGTATTAGGATAGTAACATACATGCTCTTATTACTTCATATTAGGGGCCCTTTAAAAAACCTGTAAACTTTTTTGGTTTGTATTAAGGGTAGTAAAAACCATGCAAGTATTTCCTTCCGTAATTTTGGTTTGTAAAAAAAACCCTGCCTCTTAAATTTCGTTCAGTAATTTGGAAAGTAACATACCAAAGCATCTTATTACGTTCCGTATTAGGCCCGAAAAAATACCCTGTATCTTAAAGCGTTTTGTTTAGGAAGTAACATAAACCCTGCATCGAATTATTTCCCATTAAAGGTGTAAATAAAAAGCAACATAATTGGGGTTTTGTATTAGGATAGAAAACCAAAAAATGGGTTTAATTTCGGGTTCCCCGTAATTTGGACGTAACATACCATTTAACATTTTTGCGTTCAGTATTAGGGGTAGTAACATAACCCAAAAAATCTTATTCCTTCAGTAATTTAAAAAATTTAAAATTCCCTTTCATTTGTTTTTTTCAATTTAAAATCTTCATGTTTTTTCTTTTATTCTCTGGGTGTAGGGAAAAAGTTTTGATAAAATTTTCTTCTAAACCGAAATTTATTTTCATCCAAAAACCCCTAAAAAGAAGAGCAAATTTGCCAAAATTTTTTCTTGAGGGGGTTTAAAAAAAAGGGGAATGGTTTCTTGCAAATCCCCAAAAGGGGGGCCCCAACCCAAACCACGTATTTTCCTGAAGAGAGCACAGTAAACTCTATAAAAAAATGCAAAGAAAAGCCCCCTGGGGCAAAGTGAGGGGTGGCATACAGGCTTGAAATTTCAGTTATAGTTTTTTTTACCCCAATTTTTTTATGGGAAATTTTAAATTATATTGAATGATTAATCATAAATTTTTTTATACAACTTGATTAGGAACCATTCCCCCCTTCATATTGACTGTAGTTGTTGATATGGAAAAGAAAATATGTTCTCTTAACCTCGTTGTGCGGTATCCAAATAAAAAATTAACCCAGGAGTTAGGGTTTACATGGGAAAAGTCGGAAAAAATGAGAGGGAAATTTTCCAAAATGTTTGGTTTCTTTTTTCATTTTATTAAAAAGTTTTTTCTATTTTTTAAATCTTGTTGTAGGGGGATAATTAATTTCAAAACTGATGTTTTTTTTTATTGGGCAAACAAAATAAAAACCCTTTAAGGAAAAACCCCTTTCATTATTAAATTCCCTTTTTATTTAAAAAATTCCCCTCATTTAAAAACACATTTTGATTGGGTTGTTTTTTTAGCTAGACCCCAAACCCTTTTAAATTTCTTGGTTATAATCAGTGGGTTTGCATGCCCCCACAAAGACAGTGCTTTTTCTATAACCCTTTTCCCTTTTTTCTAAAACTTTAGTTTCATATGGCTTTCCCAAAGGGCCTTGTGGTAGCAGGTTTGGGTTTTATAAATTTATGAGACAGAGTGTCCCGGTTTTTGGGAAAAAAAAGGGTTTTTAAAAAGGAAGAAAGTTTTGTGGGATTGGAAAATGTAATTAAAAACAGAGATTTCCCCTTTTGGCCAAAGTCTGCATTTTAAACGAAATTTTTAAACCCCTTTTTCAAAAGAGAATTTAGAAAAAAATTTTTAAAAAAATTTTAAAATCCCATAACATTGTCCCAAAGTAGAGCTTTTTTATGTAACAATAAGGGCAAAATTTGGGGCTCATAACCCGGTTTCCCAACCCTTTTTTTTTTTTAAATCATGGACAACCCAACCCTTTTTTTGATTGTTTGGAAAAAAATTAAAGAATGATAAAGAAAAATTTTCCCTTCCTTTGAATTTCATGGCGGGATTCCCGTTTAAATGTACCCCTGTTTTTTAATTACCTCCCAAGATTTCATAAAAAACCCACAAATGTTTCCCGTCATCACCCCAAAAGTATGGATTTTCTTTTCTTCGGACAATGGGAAAGCTTTTTTTCCCTTTTTTTTGGACATCCCGGCAATTTTAAAGGACAACTGGAACCCGTCAACACTCTCTTTTCATAAAGATGTTTCTTACAAGGTTGTTTGAAATAGGGAAGGGAAATTCAGGTCAATTGACAGTGCATCCATAAAGGTTTCATTTTAAAAGGGTTAACATACTAAGGAGTGGATTTTAAAGAGTTCATCAGTTTTATCCTTCAATTCCATTACAAGGATCTGGACTTTGCGGCAGGAAACTCTCAGGTCTACAGTCCCAGCCTGGTCTCCTATAGCAACAGCTATACAAAGGTGGAAGACAAATGGTTAAATACAGTGTTTTTTCAATCCCTCCTCAAGATCCACCAACCGGTCATGTTTTTAGGGTTCCCCCCCTTTAATTTCCTGAAATAAAGAAACCACCCCGGCAGAATGGCCCCCGACAAAAAATTTTTAAAATCACCTGTTTCAATATGAGGGAAAACCTGAAAAATTGAACCCGTTGGTTTTTCCCTTTAGGAATGGGGTTTTAGAAACCTGGTTGTACAAAAAGGTATGAACAACGGGGGCCCGGTTTAAACAAAGGGCCGGGGCAAAGGCCAAAGGTTTGAACAGACCGAAGGGGAATTTGTGATGTTTAATGGGTAAGGGTAAATCAATTCTTTTCAATATGCAAATTCAAAAAATTTCCCCGGACACTTAAAGTTTTTAAAAACATTTAATTTTTCCCAAATGTTCTTTTAAATAGCCCAAAGGGGTGTGGGGTAAAAAGAAAAACAAATTTTTTCACTGGGCCAAAAAAAGGGGAAAAACATAGAGAAAGGGGCCACCCAAATCAATACCTGGGGAGGAGGAACCGTACGAGGAAGGTAGCGCCACAGGGGGCAAAAAGGGTGCAGTAGCCATCCCAAAAAGGCAGCAAGAAAAGATTGGGTTCCTTTTGGGAACCGGAAGGCACAAATTTTCATTTTTATTATCAAATGGGAAAATTTTTATCCATGTTGGGAAAATTTTGTTAATTCAAAACTTTTGGTCAGTAGTGTGTTAAAAGTCTAGATTGTTTGGAATTTAAAACCCTTTTGGGATTTTCCGGATGGACTTAAACCCAGTTTTGGGGAAAAATTAATGTTTTTTGGTACATTTGTGTTTCAAAGCCTCTTTTGACTTTTGGAATTGACGGGGGGTTTTTTCAAATTTTTTCCATGGCCTTAAAACAGGGGACTTAGAAAAGGGATTGCTGTAGAAGTTGGCCACTATTGCAATACAGAGGAAATAATTTGGGTTTTGTTTTTTCCCCTGAAAGAAAAACCTTCAAAAATCTGGTTTTAAAAAACATCAGGTTTTTTCCTTTAATTTTTAACTGTTGAAAATAAGGCCCAATTAAACAATTTTCTTCCCTTTTCCCCTTTTGGGGCCAGATCTTTTAGGAATATCCATATGTACGGTTTTTGTTTTTTTATGAAACCCGGGAATAATTTTAAATTTAAATTTTGCCCATTAAAGCCAAATGCAAAAAATTAAAAAAATAAATGGGATGGTCCTCAAAAATTTTTAAATAATAACTCCAAATTATTAATCCTATTTTTTTAAATTTATGTTTAATTTTTTTTTTACCCTGAAGGGAAAGGGGATTTCCCTTTTAAAAAATTTTTTTTATTTTTGGTTTAAAAAAAATGAGACATGTCTTAGTACAGGGCCTTTTTCTATATTTTTTCACAGGGATATTTTAGGAAAGTGAAACGAAAAAATTACCAGGGGCTGTGCCCTTTACCTTTTATTTTTTCCCCCTTTTAAAACCTTGAAAAATTTAATAAAAATCCCACTTGGGCCTTTTTTTTTTTAAATATAATTTTAATTTTATCACCAATATTTGCTGTTTTTTAAGGGCCTGTCAAAAAAAAGAAAAAATGAAAATTTTTGCTGGGGTTGATAAAAGTTTAAAAAGTATTTTTTAAAGGAAAGAAGGGGGATTTTTTTCCAAATGGGTTTGTAATATATACCCCGGCTGAGGACGTACCCGTTTGTTTTTAAAAAAAATTTTTTGAAAAACCCCAAACTTTCCATTCCCGGTTCTCCCAAAAAATTCCTTCTGAAAAAGGGGTCTTTAATTTCATAAGGAACAGAGGGTTTTTTGGGTTTGAATCACCGGGATAAGGAAAAATGTATTTTGGGGAAGCCCGCAGCAATTTTTTTAATGTTCCTTTAATTTCCCCCTAAATAATTTAAAACCGACAGTTCCCATTAAACCCAAATTGGGTTTTTAGCCTAATACAGGGTATTCCAGATCCCTTAAAAAGGGTTCAAAATGGGGGGCAGGCAATAATGTCTATTTTTGTGTTGGGATGGGTGCCAGCCAGGAAGGTTTCCCCCTCAAAAAAACCATCAAAAGTAGGAAATTTCGGTAGGAAGTTTTTCGCCTCTTAAGGGTGGGGGAGTTTTTTTCAGTTTTTTAAAAAATTTTTAAATTTATCCACCTTTTTACAAGGGAACCCGTTTAAACCCCATGCAATGAAACAAAGTGCGTTTAAACCCAAAATTTGGGCTATAACCCTTCCCCGGTTGACAAAGGGGAAAAGAAAAAATCCATTTATTTTCCCTGAAAAAACCCCTATTTTTTGCAAAGGGGAGCGGGAAGGCAAAAGGGTTCCAGGGAACCATTTTATAGCCATGTTCCTCCCGAAACTTATGCCCCCCTGGGAGGGTGGATAATAACTTTCCCCCTCTTTGGTCCCCAGAAAAGGGTGATTTTAAGTGCTGCTTTTAAAGAGGGCCTTTAAACCCCATTTTTAAAAACTTATAGGTTTAAAATAAGGGTAAAAAAAGGTTTTCCCCCCCCAAACAAACCCCCTTTTTAAAAGGTTTTGAAATTAAAAAATGGATGGGTTTTATTAACTTGGGAAATAAAAAAAAAGGGACTTTACTCCATAATAAAAAGTAAAAACCATCACCCCCAAAGTTTTGTTTACCGTTAAAAATTTTTCCCAAAAAAATTGAATATGCGAAACAAAAGAAAAGTCTACTTAAGTGATAATGAAAGTGCTGTGCTCCCCCTTCCCACTATATAAAAAAACTTATATATAAAATATTATTATTTTAAAAATAAAATTTTTTAAAATTTAATTCCCCCGATGATTTTGTTCCTTGTTAAAAATTCTAATTATGGCCCATAAAACTAAGTTTTTTCACCAAAAAAAGTTTTTTTTGCTTAAAGTTGCCTAATTTATCCCTTGTATCCCCTGCTTTAAAATTGTGGAAAAAAAAAGTAGGATCCCAAATAAAATTTCGCCAAACCCCCAAGTTGCTTCTTAGGCATAGCATAACGGGGAGTATTTTCCAAGGGTGATCGGTTTTTTCAAAATAAAAGGGCCCCGGAAAAAATGTTGGGGGTATTATAAAGTGAAAAAATCTTTACATAAATCTTGCCGTCAAACTTGTAAGACAAAACATTTTACTTGAAATAAGGCATAATAAAAAAAACCGTAACTTATCCTTATTTTTGCCCATTGTTGGGATTCCCCTTGGGGTTTTAACCCGCCAAATTTTCATAATTTGGTTTTCCCTTGTAAAAGAAAAAAAGGGAAACCCTACAACGTGTGGGTTCCAAAGGGAAAGGTTTTTAAGGGGGACGGCCCCGTGATACAAAAAAATGCCAGGTTTTTTAATTTTCCCTTTAAAAGCCTTGCAGAAGGTGTATAAAGGGGCCCAAAAATTCCCGAAAAAATAAAATCGTTAAATTAACATAGGTCAAGATAAAACCCCTTTTAAAAAAGTAAAATTATTTTTGCACAAGGAGGGAAAAGGGGTTTTTAAATACTTGAACTAAATGCAAACCCTTAAAAATCCAATGTAAGTGATTTGAGATGGTCCGTTATTGAAGAACTTATGGGGAAAGGGCCCGTAGAAAAAAAAAACCCCACCCGGGAGTGGAAGGCTTTGGGTATTTGTGTTTAGAGGGGCTCCCCAAGGGGAAAAAGGGGAAAATTAGCCTTAACCTGTTTCCTTTAAAATTGTGTTCTTTTATGTTGTACAGTTCAATTTTTAAAAAACCTTTTGTTTTTTTTTTTTTTTTAAAGTATTTGTGTTCAGATAGAAAGTATTATAATAGAATACCTAGTTTTTAAAAGCGCATGGTTGAGAAAAAAGGGGTGTTTCCCCCGAAAGCCCCTTTTGCATTACAGTGTGTGGGGGGTCTCTGCCTGTTATGGAACCCTTATGGGGAATTTTCAAGGTTTAAATCCCAAATGAATGCACAGCGAAACATTAGCCAACCCCGGATTGGCAATTTTGCGGGTTTTTTTATACCTTATTGCAAGTGAAATGTGTTGATAGAGAAATTTTCCCCCTTTTTTATTCCCATTTTTTGTTTTGGGCTTCTTTGTTTCCTAAAATAAAGGGGGCCAAAAATTATTTTTAAAAACCTGTTGCTTACCCAAATAAACCCAAATGCTCTTGACTTCCTGTCCTTTCCTTCTGCACTGTAAAAGCATTATCTGTGTATTCCCCGGGTTTCCCCTTTTTATAAATTTTAAAACCCAAAGGTGGTTTCGGGGTTTTATTCAAAAAGACATCTCTCCCGGGGGTTTAATGAAACAGAAAAATAATGCAAAAAGTCTTCCTGGCACGGGGGAAAAAAAAAACCCCCAATCATTATATTTGCAAAAAATGTGTTGGGTTTGTGGTCAGGGGGCTTTGTTCTTAATTAAAGGTACTTAGGGTTTTCCCCCTGGGAAACTTTTTAGGCTAGGGGGTTTTTGTTGCCCCAAAAAAAGGCATATTTGAAAAGAAAGGGGGGGCATGATTGGTTGCTATTTTGGGGGGCAAAGAAGTCTAGACCTAGACAGTTTTCATACATGAGGTTGGCTTAGGTTCTTCCCTGACCTAGTTGTGGGTTTTGGGATAGACTTTCGCCTGTATGTTGACCTGCAGAAAAAACAGGTTCATAAAATTCTGGGGCATTTCCCACACTGTTTTAAAACGATTTGAAGGCCCGTCCCAGTGCCCCGGGTTTATACTGTCACCCATAGTTTCTTTAATTTCACCCAGTGTCAAATTCCCCACAGGACGGTTAAATATAATTAAATTACGATAGTCGTAACTTTCCACCCTTTTTTGATTTTATTGGGAAATAAAAGAACACCTTATTAAATTTTTAAAAATGCCTTACAATTTGCAGTAGTTGTAAAATGAAACAAGTTGATCATCTACATTTTTTCTGGAATTTCCCCCAAAAATGGTTTTTTTAATTTGAAATTGGTTTTTTTCCCATTTCAATAATTTTAATGCAATCCTTTTTACATTGTTTTGGAAGGGTTTAAAAGCAATACTTTTTTGGGAAAAATACAAATGAAATTTCTCGGGGACTGGGGTTTAATGAACTTCCCTTTTACAATTTAAAAGACTTATTTCCCCGAGAAAAGAGAAATTTTCAAAAGGGAAAGGGGAAAAGTTTTGAGAAAGATGAAGGGTTCTAAGGGGAAATTTGGGTTTGATTTATTGGAAATTTGACCAAAAAAATGTTTTAGAATAGAGCATTACTACCCTAATCAAAAATAACATCTGTATAAATAAAATGTTGTACATTTTTATAAAAGTTGTTCTATACTGATTTACACGGCAAGGGACAAAAAACCCGGGTTTGTTTAAAGCAACCGGAATTTTTTCCTGTTTTGGGGCCGTCCCCACGGCCCGGGTTGGGGGGGGGGGGGGGGGGGATGGTTTTCTCTGTGGAATCGAGAAGGGAAAAACCCCCTCCCCTTTCCCTTACATTTCCTCGAAAATTTTGGGAAAAATCGCACGTTTGAATGTATTTCGGGCGGCCCGGGGCAGAAAAAACAACCGGCGGAAAAACCCGTGCCGTTTGGGGGCTGTTGCACTGGTTTTTTCCCCCGAGCCCCCTTTTGGGTAATTTTTTTGGCCGGTTTTTTTCCCGGTTCTCAAAAAAAACCAAAAACCCCTTTTTGGGGGAAACCCGGGCCCCAAAAAACCCCTGCCGTGGGGGGGGCATGCCTTTTTAAACTTTTCATGTAAAATTTAAATTTGCTTTTTTTTTTTCCCTAAAAAAATTTCCCAAAAACCGGAAAAAAGTTTGCCCGGGGGAGGCAACTGACCTTCATAAAAAAATTTTTAAAAAAGGGCCTGTTTTTAATGTAAACCCATGGGATAAAACAAACCCTTATGATTTCTTGGGAGAGTAGAATTTATGATTCTCACTGTATAATTATGGTTTATTTTAGAGGCTAATACATGCGAACCAAAGAGTTAGTTTTATAAATCTTGAAGTAAAAATTTTTATGTAAAATTATAAAAATACATTACTTTCTATGTCTCATGTGTTTGTCAGGAGAAACATGCTTTTCTAAATAAACAATCACCTCTCCTCATGGTGTGCATGCCTCTCATGTTCCCATTTCCGATCTGGAGAATAGTCCCATTCAACCTCTTCTGCTGCAATGTAATATGTGCGTGTATGGAACAGCTCTGTCTGAGGTACCTGTCTGCCACATGATTTAACCCTGTAATGCTGTCTCATCCCTCCTGTGTAATGGTCTGTGGTCATACATTCAACTTCAAAAACACCTGAGGAAACATAAAAATTCATAAGTATATTTCCTGCAAGAGGATTATAAAGTAAGATATTGTGAAAAGGGGAAAGAGAGGCTTCTTCTTTCCGTGCAGTGTATTGTCAAGTCACCTCTTTTTTATCCAGGTGTTGACAAAATGACATTGTAGGACACAATTTCCACCATACTAGTGTTGGTGTACGTGTTGGAAAAGTCTCCCGACATATAAAGCTTATGTGCCCATAGAATTTAAAAAAAAAACATATGCCAAAAGTATGTCCTTTTGATAGGGCTATTTTTTGGGCATGACCAATTATTGGGAGTGTACAGGGCAGGTGACCACCCAGATCACCAGTTGCATTACAAAGTAGAAGGGTAGGGCATTGCACTCACTGATACTTCTTCCTCCCATGACCACCTTAACTATGGGAGAGAGTGAGAGAGGAGGGGCAGAGCAGAAGGTCTTCAGGTATTATTCTGTATTTTGTCACAATTTTGTCCAAAATATTGGCAAAACCACAAAGCCAAGACTTCCCTGCTTGTAAGATAGTTGTATGTAGATCTAAAGGATCTTTGTCATGGGACTATGATGTCACCAAAGATCCTACAGGTCTAACTACACTGCACAACAGCCATATGTGGTGAACGTAACAGAGGTAAGGGAGGGGGGCCACGAGAATAGTCTATATGTGAGAGAGGGTTACATGACCAGGAATCTATATGCAAGTGATGATGGACACTTGAGAAGTAGTTTAAATGTGAGGGAGGGATATATAGTAGTCTGTATGTGAGAGCAGAGGAGGCCATAAAAAGTGGTCTATATGAAAAAGACAATGGACACATGAGCAGCAGCCTATATGTGATGATGGCAGTTTATATGTCAGGAGGGCATGAGCATCAGTCTATTTGAGAGAGGATGAGATCCTGAGCAGCAGACTATTTGTAATAAAAGAAGAGGCTGTGAGAAAAAAAAATTCTATACATTGACTAAGTGAGTTGCTCATTTAACAGTAAGGATTGAATTTGTTATGAAGTGTGGTGGAGGGAGTAGCTCAAACGGTGGCCCCCCCGATTTTTTCAGACTGGGCCCGGCCAAAAACCCCCGGGATAGCCCCAAATGGTTTTTTTTTCTCCAAAAAAACAATTTACAAAAAAGGTAAATCTTGCCCCAAAGGGTGTCAAAAACCCAAAAATCAGCTTTCTTCCCGCTTTTTAACAGTTGCATACAAGTCCTCCGGCCCCGGGTTGGTTTGTCTTACCCGTTTGGATGCTTCAGTAGGGAAACCAGTCCTCCTTCCCCTGGCCCCGAGCCACTTTAAACACTTCCGCACAGGAAAACACACCCCTCAAACCTGGAACCCCCTGTCTCTCACTAGCCCCAACTCTTAAAGGCCTTTGGGAAAGCTGGGAACTTTGGAAAGGGGGGGAATGGCCGTTTTCCCAACCCCTTTTTTCGGCCATTCCAGTAAAAAGCCCGGGCCCCGGAATCAGCCACCCAAAAAGGGAGCTGTTTTTCCCAACAAAAAAAGGTGTCATAACCCAGGTTACTGAACAAAAGGCATTTTGGCTTTTACTTCCCCGATGCCCGGGACATCCGGGGTGACAAAATCGGTCCTTCCCCCCCCGAGGCACCTTGTGCCCCCCTTTTCATACCCCCACTGCCCAAAAAGCCAGGGGGCTAGGGGACTTTAAAACCCGCGTTCAGTGCCCCCTGGAAAGACCCCGTATTATCTTGTAGCTTTCCCGCAGGGCTAGAAAAACCCAAGGGGTTTTTTCGGGGTTATTAACCCTTCCTCTCACTCTTCCCTTTAGAGGGCAAGATCTGAAAAAGAGTTTTGAACCGTCTAAACCCAAAGGGGTAGTTTTCTCAGGAAGTCCAAATGCCCCCCTTTTCCCCCTAAATCTTTTTTTTTTACGTAGAAAAATTCCACTCTGCAGGGGGCAGCTTGCAACTTAGGTATTTTTACCGGGTGTTTTTCCCTATTTGTTAACCTGGGCCAAAAACGGCCCCCAGTTCCCCTTGAGCGGGGATTCCTTCAAACCTAAACTCCCTTTGTGAAAATTTTGGAAACTACCAAAAAAGGGGTGTCCCCACATGACCTGTTTGGCTCCCGAAAAACCTTTTCAACCCCCCCTTCTGGGGACCACCTTTAAATTTTGGTTTCCCCTTTGGGGCCCTTGTAAGGTCGGTTAAGGGGGACTGCCCTTCTGAAAAATTTGGGGGGTAAACCTCCGGTTAAAACCCCACTATCCCCAGAAACGCCCTGAACCCCGTTTTTTTTTGTAAAAAGGGGGGCGGGGCCCTCCCTTTAATTGCCCTATTTTTTTCAACTTTGGGGTTTTATTTAAATCTCCCCTTCGATATAAACCCCGGTAAACCCGGGGTCTTCCATCCCCATGGCGAACCCTTTCTTTGGGGTTTTTCGTTGGCGCTTTTAAGGCCCTCCAAAACCCTCTGACTTTTTGGGAAAGGGGGGCTTTCCCGGCCCACTGGGAGATGACATTTTCAAACCCAAATAAGGGCAGCATACTTTCTTTTGGGGACGTAAGACCGGGGGCCAAAGGGGCCCCTTTGGGAAAGTAGCCGGGGGGCCCCCCGCAATCCAAAATTTGGGTTTTGGGACATATTGAAAGGCCCCCCGGGTTGGGAGAAAACCGTCTTCTCTCTTGCCCCTTTTACAAAAAGGGTTTTTGCCAGTATACCCCTTGGTTAGGTCCTAAGGTAGTTGGGTGTAGCGAGCAGGTATAGTCTTTCGATAAGCTTGTTGGAAACCCTCGGGATGGGATAGGATTTACCTTTTGAGGAAATTTGTTCGCTTTGCGATATCTTGTACTTGGAAACCCAATTTCCCCTTTTGGGTTTTTTTTTTTTTCGTTTAAAACCCCCGGGTTTCCTCATGTATGGACCTACTGTGCAATTAACCCCCCGGCGGGGCCTCGGGGGGAAATTTATTGGGGTTTATATTTTCCCCCACCCCGTGGGGTCCCTTTAAAGGGTTTATATTCAATAACATTTGGGGCACCCGGGGGGGCCCCTTTTTAAAAAGGTTTCTTTTGTTGCAGGGTTCCTTGCTTGCGTATTTGGGTTTGGGGGGCAATTTTTTTGCCCGTGTTAACCAATTTAAGTCCCCAAAAAAACTCCTGACCCCTTTAATGGGTCATAGAAAAGGGGCCTCCGGAAATTTTTCTCCTTTTCCAAAGGCTTAAACAAATTAATATGATATATCTGGAAGGCCCTTCCTCTTGCTTCAACCCGGTATTTTGCCCCAGTGTTAACTCGGCCCACCCCTATTATACACCCTGGCCTGGGCTTCCTGAGCTCGGAGAAGGTGTTCCTTAACAATGGGCATTAATTGGGCAACTCTCTTTGTCTTTTGAGTGCTATCACACTTTTAAGGGGTGACCCCGTCCCCCCCGGTTTCTTTTTTCCACGTCTAGCAAACCCCCTTGGGTGTCGGCCATATAGTAATTCAAAAGGGGAAAACCCCGTAGAAGCTGGTGGCACTTCTCTAATGAAAAACAGAAGGTATGGTAACAGGCAATCAATCCAAATCGCACCCGTCCTTTTCAACCACCTTCTTAAAGGGGTTTTGCCACAAAGTAAAATTGACGTGGGAAGCTTGCAGGCTAAATAATAAACAAATTTTTAATTCATCATTATTAAAAAACTGCACCCTTTTTGTTTTGCTGCTCCATTAGTATCCATTGTTTACGCTGTTCAAGGGGTACACCGGGCTTTTAGGCTCCTCTTTTCCGGGGCGCCATGGTCAGGGCATCATTTTTTCCTAGGCGCTAGAGTGTTCAAATCCCGGTGCTGTCATTTTACTCCCGTCCTCTGTCCTCCTTAAAAATTGTCAAAAAAGTGCAAATAAAATAAAAGAAACCTTTGGGGTCGGCATTTATAAAAAGAAAAAAAAATCCACAGGTTTGGTTCCTGCAGGGATTTGAACCTAGGACCCTTGTGCTGTGAGGTAAAAACTTTACCTCTGAGTTGCTCACAGCTTTATACATAAACAGACCTTTCTTTGACTAAAGAGAGGAAAGGCCTGGTGATTTCATCCTGCTGGATCACATGATAGGCAATTCAAACAAATCACACACGCCCCCTTCTGAGCACACAGAGCTGAAGAGCTGGATGCAGGTGGTATGAAATGAGATCGTGGCAAAACCCCTTTAAGCATGGCTTTCAAGGCCTTATTGAACCTTTCCACGAGCCCGTCCGTTTGCGGGTGGTACACTGAGGTGCGTAACTGCGTCACCTTTAACACCTTACATAAGTCCCTCATACCCTTGGACATAAAAGGGGTCCCTTGATCCATCAGAATCTCCTGGGGAATCCCTGTTCAGGAGAAGATGTGGAATAACTCCCTGGCAATGTTTTTGGACGACACATTTCTCAAGGGCACGGCCTCTGGGTACCTGGTCGCATAGTCTAATACCACTAAGAGATATTGGTGTCCACAGGCAGATTTCTCCAGAGGTCCCACTAAATCCATGGCCACTCTCTCAAAGGGCACCACGATAATGGGCAGCGGTACTAGGGGACTGCGGAAGTGGGCTACAGAGGAAGTGACTTGACACACAGGACATGACTGGCAATAATCCTGAACCTCCAGAAAACAACCAGGCCAATAAAACCTCTGCAGGATCCTCTCCATGTTCTTATCTGTCCCCAGGTGTCCCCCTAAAACATGAGAGTGGGCCATGTCTAGGACCATGGGCCGATAGGGTCTAGGTACCAAGAGCTGTTCCACTAATTCATCTCTCACCTTGGATACCCGATACAGTAGGTTGCCATTCATCGCAAAGTGGGGGTAACGCTCATCAGCCCCAGGCTCCTGGGGAACCCTATTAAGGACTACTACCCCTTCCAATGCCCCTTTTAAAGTAAGGTTAAAGTTCCCCTGGGACACTTCCAAGTCGGGGACATTTTCCTGCGAGCTTGACTCCTCCCCATTTTCCCCTGCCAGGACAGTCAGGGGAAATTCCGGGGTTACCTCGGGGCTAGTACACTCTGGGCTTTCCTTGTCTTGGGGTTACTTTGGCGTTGCCACTTTCGCTCAGAGGTCCCAGAATATAGGGAAATCATGACCAATAATCACATCATGCATCAAATTCTTAACAAGGTGCTCCCGAGTTCCCAAATCCGTTTCTAGAACCACTTGAGCTACTGGGTACACTCTGGTATCCCCATGAACACATGTAGCCCCCAGAGTTTTTCCAGGGACCACCACATGAGGCAGAGCAGCTGACAGGAGAGTAACCAAACTCCCTGAGTCCAATAGTCCAGTCCCAACAGTTCCATTGACCTTTACAGTACAGATCTGGGGTCCCTCTACTGGGACGGGAAGGGAACTGCACACCGCATGAGCAAACATGGAGCAACGTCGGTCCACGAAGCACTCCATTGGCTCCACGGTTAAGGGGCACTGGGCCACTACGTGGCCTGGGGCATGACACCGCCAGCAGACGGGCTCCCTGGGTGGCCCCCTTGCTTTTGGCTCTGGTCCCCCTCGGGTTTTAAGGCGGCCCTCTCGGGGATGTCTGGGGCCTGACTTTGGACCCTCTAAATTCTGGGGGGGTTTCCCATACAGGGATTTTAGGTTCCCTGACCCACCCAGGGAATGCTCCATGGCATGTAACCTTTCTACCAACCCCACTAGTTCATCCGCCGACTGGGTGTCTCCCTGAGCAACCCAGCACTGCACAGGTCTAGGGAGAGAGCGTCGGAATCGGTCCATGACTACGCGCTCAACCATTTGAGCTTGGGAGCAGGTATCAGGCTGTAGCCACTTCTGGACCAGGTGAAGCAAGTCAAATAACTGCGACCTCAGTAGCTTGTCCGTGTTGTAGCCCCAAAGATGCACCCTCTGAGCCCGGACCGCCAATGTTACCCCGAGCTGGGCCAGGATCTCAGCCTTGAGTTTCCCATACTCCTTGGCATCCTGCAGGGCCAGGTCACAGTACGCCTTTTGGGCCTCTCCAGTCAGATATGGGGCCAAAACCTCGGCCCACTGCTTCTGAGGCAGCTTATCATGGTCTGTGACCCGTTCAAACACAGCCAGGAAGGCCTCCACGTCGTCTTCAGGAGTCATCTTCTGCAGCGCCTCCCTCACCGATCCTCTGGCATGGCGTCCGTCATCTGGAAATTGGTGGAACTGGCGCACTTTTGCCTCTGACGGCTTCAGTCAGAACTGTCATCTGTTGCATAAGCAGGCAGTTCGTTTCCTGCTGTACTTGCTGTTGTTGTGCTGTGGTTTGCTGTTGGTGCAGATTTGCCTGCACCAGGTGTTTATCTCCTCCATTTTGTGTGCTGTGAACTGGACCTGTGCTGCAGCCTTAACCCAGGACATATACGAGGGGATCTATGCCTGCATCCTCCACCACTTGTAGGGAGTAGCTCAAACGGAGGCCCCCAGATTAAGCAGACTGGCAGGCAAATGCTCAGGTATAGCACATGTGTTTTTATTTTCTCCACACAACATCAACAGGAGGTAAGTCTTGTCCCACGGGTGTCAAAACAAAACATCAGCTTACTTCAGCTTTTAACAGTTGCATACAAGTCCTCCGCCAGTGCTTGGCGGTCTCACCCGTTTGGATGAGTCAGTAGTGGATCCAGTCCTCCTTGCAATGGCAGAGCACACTGAACACTTCCAGCACAGAGCTCTTCCCTCTGCAGACTGACACACACTCAGTCTTGGAACCACACTCCTGTCTCTCACTAGCTCCAGGCTCTTACTGGCCTGGTAAAGCCTGGAACTGGAATGTTGGAATGGCCGTCCCACCCATCTCTTCAGCCATACCAGTAAAACAGGTGTCAGTAACCTAGTGTTACTGACACAAAAGACATATTGGCTTTTACTTCACCGATGCCAGGGACATCGGTGACACATACCGTCCATTCACAACGGCACTGTGTGCCCTCCTACAATGGTAAGGAACGAAATAGGGATTTCTCACACGTTGCTGTTAAAGAAGCAGTTTGGATTGGATGGAGAAAAAAAGGAAAGTTTAATGACTGCAGTCAGAGATATCACCTGTAAGTCTAAATTTTCCTATTAATACATCTAATTTTTTTTTCTTTAAATAGTTATAATTGTTTTTATAACATTCGATTTGCTGTGGGGGAAAAAGAGGAGGCCAATCATAAAACTTATGCATGAGGCCCACCAAAAACAGGTTCATTCCCTTAAGTGCCTCAGTGTGGTACCCCTGTATCTAGAATCACAATCATTACTAGCTGTTTTTTTTCATACTCGCTCTACAGCACCACGCCCTCCCCGGCCCAGCAAAGACTTTACTCACAAAAATAAAGAAGACTGCAGGATTGGTAGATAGAGGGGATATTTTTCTACCTGACCTGATAGCTATTTAGCCTACAATCTATCCTGCTTTTTGGCATACCTTTGGTCAGTGTAAAGCCTACTATTTATTTTTCCTCATTTTTAAATTGTTTGTCTCCTAAATAAAAATAGTCATTTTATAGGTATCGTCATTGTGGTAGTCTTTAATTTTGGCAATTATTGATTTACGTCGAAAAACCCGTACAAACTGGAATAATAAAACAACAAATCAATTTCTAAAGGTTGTTAAAAGTATGACAGCATCTTGCTTGCATTGAGCAATTTCAATTGTTCCTGGCACTTGTCCATATTCCTTGAAGCCTCCATCAATGCTCAACTTCTTTAAGATATACCTAATAATCACAGGCATTTGTACTTGGTTCAGACAAATAACAATCTGGATCATTGTATCTAGTGGCTGAGAAAATGGAGGGATTGGCTCACATTGTCAACAACTAATGTGAATACAAAATAATATTAGCCTTAGTCTGGAGAAGAGAATATTTGCTGTTTTTGCGTTCTGCATGCAAGTGAACCACTGCTGTAAGGTTTGGGTAAATTGCATATAGAACACCCAAAAAATGATGCTGGAATTGGGGAATAAAAAATTTGCTGAAGTCTGTTTTTTAACAAATCTGAAAGTTGTTGAAGTTCAGTTCAGCAAAATCTCTAATTTCCCGCTTTTGCCATATTCCTAGGGAAATGTAAAGCAAGATTCAGCAGTTAGCGAGGCTGCCCCTAGCTGTCACCTGGGTAAGGGAGGGAACCTTTGGGGGAGGAGGAGTTAGTCATGAAGTGGCAGTGAGAGAGAGCAGAGGGAGAGAGACACTGCAGTGGTGAAGTCCTCTGACTGTGAAGATAGCTGAGTTGACTACTTCACCCTCGGTATAGCCGAACCAGAGAATCAATACACTGGAGAGCTGACAGGAGTGCGCGGACATGTGAATACACCGTGTGGATGGAGAGGGAGACTACCACAGGCTAGCCACTGAAGCACTTGTTGGAAAAGTGAAAGCTTTAGTATCTGGCTCCTGGTGGACACAGGTTAAAGTACAAGAAGTTTGTTGCTGCTCCTACTTTCTTGTTCTAGCTAAGTTAAGTAAAAATTAGTTTACGTCACAGGGTTGCAACCTACTTCTACTTGGCGGTATTACAGTGCAGAAAGCAGAGATGCTGCTATTTAAAGGCCATTACAGTGAATGCTCGTTTTGGTACTTTAGGTTTACTTGTGTCTGTAGGGATGACTGTAAGGGAGAAAATATATTTAGGGCTCATTCACACAATGCATTTTAACAAGGATTTCAATGCAGATTCTGTGTTAATTTCTTTTTCAAAATCGTTGTATAAACCGAAGACCATTCATTTAATTCAATGGCTAGTCTGCATTGTAGTTCACACAGTAGGTGAAATTGAGCTAACCCTTTTAGAATCAGAAGTGAAAAAATGCCTGAAATCTGATTTCTGCTGACATACAGTATCTCACAAAAAGTGTGTACACCCCTCACATTTTTGTAAATATTGTATTATATCTTTTCATGGGACAACACTGAAGATATAATACTTTGATATAAAGTAGTCAGTGTACAGCTCGTATAACAGTGTCAATTTGGTGTGCCCTCATAATAACTCAAACACAGCCACCAATGTCTAAAAACCGGGTGGCAAACAAACAGAAACACCCCTAAGTGAAAATGGGGCACAAAATTCTGGGCAATCTGCAGATTTGTTTCTCTCCCTGCTGTCATGTTTCATGGTGTTAAATATTGGTGTGATCGATTCTACACTTTCTGTCACCATACCGGTCACTAGAACCATCAGAATTTAAATTTTTTTTTAGAGGGCAGTATAAATTTACATGTTTTACAAGGATGGAGTACGCATTTTACAAAACCCTTGTGCTGTAACCAAGTAGTAGGAGCATTATAAGTAGTAATTACCCTTGGAGATAAGATGTTACCCAACATTTAATAAAGGGAGGGATTGTAAAACAATGTTCCTGATTTTATCGAACTGATGACTATGTCTTAACACCAAAGTAGGTTGTTTGTTTTCATTAATTTGTTTGTTACAGTAAACATGATGAGGAAAGCGCAAACTTGTCTTCTGGGATTGAGATAATAACTTTTTAATGGCCCGTTAATTTGAATATACATTGTAGAGATCCTCTGAGCCTTTGACAGATAATTTTCTCTTCTTGTAAGTACTCGTCAGGGGACAACTATCTAGTTCCTCTCGTTGGCTCATGTAGCAGTTCCCCAATGGGAATAGCTTTTTTCGTGTATTTTGTATGAAAACTACGATAATGTAGAGTCGTATTACATGAGATGGGCTAACGGAATATTTTAAAACTGATATTTTCCCCATGTTTACGATCTAAAGAGAGACCAAAAATAAGTGGGAGAAGTATTAGCGTGAGAGATGTTATTCATTCATTTTTAACGAGGATTTCTAATCCAGTGTTATTAAGAGGATAGGTCCACAATTAGAAAGTATGGCAGAAAGAAGACCATTCCCGTTTTCCTAAATAATGAGAAGGATCGTCTATGTATTCTGCCATTATTACTCAAGTGTTCAGCACAAAGGATTTGAGGGTGGTCGGGTTGTTTTTGAACTCTTGAACGAGGTTGTGCCAAACTAAAAAATTATTTTGACATTTACCTTCCCACCGAGGATACTGTCCAAATTGGCAAGATGGAAGTGGGAATGATTTTAGTCCATAGCGAAGACCCGTTTGTTTCGGAGGTCATACATCTATCTATATACAATCCAGTAATTATGTTTCATCAAAAAATTGGTCACCCCCAATATATACTCAATTAGATCTGATGAAAAATTATCTCTGGAGATTTGCAATGATGAAATGTTTAATGCAACCGGGGCAAATGATGATGATGGAATTGCTGGTGTTATCAAGCTAGCCACATCGCAGACCCACCCTGTTGAAAGTCCGGTGCCATTGTTTATCCTGTAAACTAGTCAGTACAATTTTTGGATTTCTTTGAATGATAATAACCACGGTGACACGAATTACAAAAATGGCTGTTAATAACAAAGAGGTCACAGCGCCCGTTGGGAACTGTCATAGTGTTCCTCAGTAAACTGGGAACTCGAATCCCAGAGACTATTGTGCGCATAGGCAAGAAAGGTGCTTGTTTATGGATCTTGGGAGGACCATACAAAATGGGCATAATAGTGTGATCTATTACTTGCTCCAGAACCCCTAAAGACACATCTTCAGTTAGAAGATTAAGATTAAGCTGTTCTTTAAATGCATTGGTGGGATCTGATCTAAGCTTACAATAAGTAGCAGAATCACTAAGCAGAGAAAGCATGGATTAATTAATGATTAATTCACATTTATTCATCACGGGACAAAACTGTACCTCCTCTGCTGTCGAACAGAATAATATCGTCGATTTCTCTGTGTAATTTGCAAGAGATAAAAGTGTATATTTAAATGAGTGGACCATACAATGGAATGGTGTGTAAATTCCGGGGGTTTGTTCTTGTACCTTTGGTGGCCGTGAGGTAATGTTTACCTCCAAACAAAAGGTGTCTCTATGGGGGCTAAATATTCTCCTTTTCTTGCCAATTTGACAGTATCCTGGTGGGAGTATATGTATATTTTTTTGGGACTCAAATCCTTTTGCTGAACACTTGGAGTGGATTTATGGCAGGATTTAATAGACGATCTGTTCATTATTTGGAGGGGGAAGTGTTGGCTCATACCACTTTTTGTGGACTGTATTTAAGATAACAACGGCCTCACCCGAATTTTAAATTTTTACGTATAAATTTTCTCGTAGATTGCTTCACTTTTTTGGATCTCTCTTTAGATGGTAAACATGGGGAAAATATCAGTTTTAAAACATTCCGTAAATCCCATCTCAGGTAACATGACTCTACATTATCGTAGTTTTCATACAAAATACACGAAAAAAGCTATTCCCATTGGGGAACTCACTCGTACAAAGAGGAACTGTAGTTTCCCTGACGAGTACTTACAAGAAGAGAAAATTATCTGTCAAAGGCTGAGACTCAGAGGATATCCCAATTGGATATTAAATAGAGCAATTAAAAACGTTAGATCTTGATCCAGAGAAAGTTTGCTCTCTCCTCATGCTTACTGTAACAAACAAATTAATGAAAACAATCAACTTCTCGTTGTCCCCCCCCCCCCCCCTCCCCCAGCTGTCTAAGTATGAGTATCAGTTCGTTGTAATAATCAGGAACATTGTTTTACGAATTATCCTCCCTCTGTATTAAAAGAAGATGAAATACTCAATCATATTTTGCAAAACACTGGGTAACATCTTATCTCCAAGGGTAATCACTACTTATAATGCTCCTACTACTTGGTTGCAGCACAAGGGTTTTGTAAAATGCGGACGCCAACCTTGTAAATTTTTTTTTAATTCTGATGGTTCTAAATCTTATTCTATTCAAAAATATATTTTATATATATATATATATATATATATATATATGTATGTCTATATATAATGTATTTTATTTACTATATATATATATTTTATATATCATATATTATTTTGATATTTGATATTATATATAATAAAAATAATTACACACATAGAAATAAGTCCAGCATCTCACAACATTTTATCGACTGTCAGGTTTACAGCTCATAGGCATTGAAAGAATTGTAAAATCTAAAAGAGGAGGTAATTGAGATTACTTATTACATGATAGAGAAGCATATTGGATGCTTGCTCTAAATACTTTTATTCCTAAAGGACTAAACTCCCGTAGAGAAATTATGTTTCATCTTTAAATACTCCGCTTTCACCTTCTGTGCCATTTTTGTGTATACACATTTGACTTTATATTGTGTTATAACAATTATATGTCTCATTAACTGTTTTGTAATTCCCGGTGATGATGGGCAGGAAGTGACGTGCCATTCTTTGGAACGCAATGCGCTCCAATGGTCCGCGTCGTGCTTTCCGTTTTTTCCCGTTTCCGGCAGCGTGGTTTGCATAGCCGGCGTTTTGCCGGCATTCAGCATCGTGTTACCATACACTTCCTGCGCACCTTCACCTGGTAAGATTGTTTTTGTCAGGTGTGATTTTAATTGAATTATTGGTTTTAAACACATATACAAAGGCTTGCTTTTCATTTTGTTTTCGCTACGACTAAGGGCGCAGTGACGCTTGAAACATGTCAGTGTTATCCCTCTGATTGCATGCCTGCCTCGTACTGTGAATTTTTCCCTTTTATATTGGCTTTACTTCAATAAATATTCCCTTGCTTCCTTTATATCTTGTTGCCGACCTTGGAATTTATTTGCTGGACTATTTGCACGCAATTTGGAGCGTGGTCAGAGCACAGGATTTTCAGCGAGGAAGTAATCATTATGATAAGGTGAGCTGGTTTGTGCTTCCTTTAGTTACGTATTGATGGCTATTCTAGCTTTATAGTGTGACTTCCTATTCCTTCTCTATCAGGGACTGGATATATGTTCTCTTTCTGGTGAAAAATTTCACCAATCAACTATAAAAGGTAAAAAACAGACTTGAATAGCAGCCAAACTGTCTGTTGGGCAATAGATTGATTGTAAGTGATTCATAGCTTTGCTGGTGAAATGTTTTAGAAAGCACTGACTAGTCTGGGGTGGGAGGAGGACAATATACACAATGGTTTACAAGGTAGATCCATACTCTAAGAAACTTCAAGACTATGTAAAATATTTTTAGAATTATGTCAATGCGTACAAAATTAAGCAACCTTTCAGTAAATCTTGATTAAGAAATAACATTTCAATTCCGCAACTCCTATGCAGACTATATGTTTCCATTGTAACAGACTTTCTTCCTTATGATCCTACAGGCAGGAGCGTAGCTAAAGACTCATGGGCCCGTGTGCAAAACTTAAGCTTGGGCCCCCTTACACCACGACAATGGCTGTGGACTAATACTTTTTTAACAACAGGTTCTCCCTACTTGGTGCAAGGGATATCTGCAGTGTTGAGTGCTACGGGAAATTATTTCTACTTAAAGGGATTGTCGCATACAAGAAAATGAATTTTAGGTTGGACCAGATAGTGGAAAAAAGAAAAACAAATTATTCATCCAAAGCATTCCACCCGCCCAAAAAAAAAAATATATTGAACAGGAAAAAAAATGCAATTGCAATTTTTTTGGGGAGGTTTAATTTTTGGTAGAGTTTATACCTTACAGTTTAATTGATTTGTTATCTGTATTCTGCAGGTATACAAAGGCTAAAAAACTTCACCACTATGTAGTGACGAATACCATCATAGACCAAAGAATATCCCACATCTCACTACCATATAGTGACTAATACCACCATACTGATACTGACAAAATCACTATAACAAGACCAATAATACCATCACATATCACCATTTTTCACCACTATAAAGTGACTAACACCACGATACCGTTGTTGACCAAAAAATACTGCCACATACTGTCCGCATGTCACGGAGCGAAAAAAATACCAAGACAGATATTGCCAAATAAAAATAATATACAAAGACCAAATAATACCGCCACATATCACCAGCATAAGGAGATTGAATAAAACCACTGTACTGTTACTGAATATAAACCATTATACTAAGACCCCCTATTAAAGCCATACAGTGACAATGTTATATTTTAATAGACTGGACTTTTACGGATGCAGTGATACCAATTATGTGTAACTTTTTAACCTTCTTATTCTTTTATTTGTAAAATGGCAAAAGGGGGATGTTTTGAACCTCTTTTTTATTTTGACATCTTTTTTATTTCACTTGTAGTCAACCCAGGATATTCAGTGATAAATAGATATGAGAGATAGATAGATATGAGATAGATTGATAGATATGAGAGATACAGTCATATGAAAAAGTTTGGGCACCCCTATTAATCTAAATCATTTTTAGTTCTAAATATTGGGTGTTTGCAACAGCCATTTCAATTTGATATATCTAATAACTGATGGACACAGTTATTAGATATATCAAATTGAAATGAGGTTTGAAATGAGGTTTATTGTACTAACACAAAATGTGCAATATTAGTTATTAGATATATCAAATTGAAATGGCTGTTGCAAATACCCAAATATTTAGAACTAAAAAATGATTTAGATTAATAGGGGTGCCCAAACTTTTTCATATGACTGTATATATATATATTATAGATAGATAGATAGATATGTGTGTGCTTGTAATGTGTATACCTTATACCTTATGGTACATGAGACTGGCTCGTGTGGCAGACATGCTGGGACTTGTAGATCCATAGAAGCTGCTGTGGAACTACAAGTACCAGAATACTACACTAGATATGCTTCAAGTTTTAAAGGCCATCTAGTGCAGTATGCTGGTACTTGTAGTCCCACAGCAGCTTTTGTGGAACTACAAGTTCCAGCATGTCAGCATGTCTCATGTACCATAAGGTATACACATTACAGTCATTACAGACACATATATTGTGAGCCTGTAATGTGTCTGTGTATACATAGTGTGCCTCTGTCAGTGACAGACTGTGAGGTGCTGTTTACACTTAGGGCATGTCCCCACGGTACGGGTTTTTGGCCGTTTTTTTGGGCGGTCCGTGGTTTTGCAGACCGCCTGAAAAACTGTCCGAAAATGAGCACAAATTTGTCCCTTGCCGTGGGACCAGCCACTTTTAAACTCTCGATTCGTCCGTCAGGGGGTGAGTGAGGCCCGTTTCCCCCGGGGAGTTGGAGCAGGTTCTCCCCCCCGCTCACCCCCTCTCCCCCCCCCTGGGACGATTGAAACCCCTCGCTTCCTGTCTTGAAGCAGCCCCGCGGGAAGCTGCTGCTGCCGGGCAGAGGGGACTTAGAGCAGGAGGGCGCGGAGCACGTCGTTGGGTCTATGTGACATAACAATCTAGTGAGTGGTGAGGCGGAGCCCATAGGCCCCCAACTCGGAGCCCGGGGTCCGCAAGTGCACCGTTTTGGACCCCTGTAGCTACGCCACTGCCACGGTAATTACATTCGTCTGCCCAATTGCAATGTATTTTAAAAAAATTAGGGGGAAGGTGGAAAAATGTTTCCCATAGGGTTAGTCCTGAAAAAAAGCTGTAAAGCAAAAAAAAAGGAAAACTCTAATAACGACTTTTTGCAAAGCTGATAAATTTCTTATTTTTTTTATTTATTGTTACAAAATTAAAAAAAAATCTCTTCTGAAGGGGAAAAAAAAACCCTTTTGGTCCCACTCATAAAGGATAATGCCTTTTTCCCTTTATTCTTTTTTTTTTTTGGTTCTACGCTCTAGCATTGACATTTTATTAGGGGAATATATTGCCAACCATCTCACATGAAGGAGGGCCAGCCTCTCATGTCAAGACCCCCATACATATTAGACAATAGTTGGCTGATTTTGATGGATCAACTGACTTTTTAAAGAGGTTTTCTCACTAAAATGATTAGATTTCAACGTGTAGGGAAAGATAAATGAAGACTTTTACTAAAGATAATGATATTTTGAAATTTCCGACACCAGGTTTCTCTCTTCTGCCCTTTGAGAACATGTACAGATGCAGCCAAGCCGAGTATGCATGTATGGAGGGATGGAGGACCAGAAGTAACAGTCAAATGTCAGTCAAATGAGGTTGTGGTTGACAGCTGTACTGACCACATAAAACCAAATTAGTAGATTTTTTTTAATTATTACATTTTTTTTATAGTTTTTATATAATTTCAAGGGTGTTCCCCCAGCTGTTTACATAGTCCTTCTTCACAGCCACTTCAAACTTTGGGGTCAGGCTTTTAGGGTTATAGCAGTGATTGTAAAATTTATTACTATTCCAGCTCCCTTTTTACATAACATAGTGCGGGATTTTTTTAAAATATTACTGCAAAAGGTTCAGAGCAACTAATTTTAATTAACTCCACCCCTAGAGATAGCCTAGCAGGAGTGACATCACCTTTGCGGAGGGGTAGCTGAAGCAATAAGAGCAAAGAAAGATGATGGTATTGGGGAAGAAATTTTAAACAAACAGGGAAAAAAAAAAGTACCTATCGCCAAAAAAGCAAAATAAAACAGCAAAGTTAAAGCAATCATTTCAGTGATAACCCCTTTAAAAACATTTACCTGTACTAAGGAAAAAGGGGGAAGGTTGAAAAAAAAAAATCAAAAGTAACATCACAAAGTTTATAACCTGTGAACAGTGGAATATTGTTTAGGTATTTCTGAATAAAGATGGCTGTACATAGAAGTCATTCAAGTTTGTTTATAGATCTCTAATGTACAATTTACAGGAAAAAAAGTATGCATCCCCTTAAACAGAGAAAAAATTTTCTGTAACTTACCTTTGTTATCAGGAATCATTACTACTGAGTATGAGAGGTGTGGGAATAAGGGGGCTACATCCCTTGTGGTATCACGTATGCGAAAGGTATTTCCTGTAAATGACCCTGCTGTCAACCTCTTGCCCCGTCCCCAGCAGTGCCCAAGGGCTACGTCTCCTTCACACATACTACCGGGTTTGGGTTTCCATAAAGTATCCATTGATTGCTGTTTACAGGGCAGAATATGCAAAAAAAATTATTAGAAAGGGAAAACATTTTTATTATAAGAAGGATATTTGTTATTGAGAAGTATAAATTATTTAAAATAAATTTAAAAAAAAATAAGAAAATAACAATTGTTGAATCGCTATTGTAAGGAAAAATTTTAAAAAAAAACTAGGAGAGCCAAGTGTTCTTTATGGATGATCTGATTTTTAGGGTAATATATCAAACAGCGCACCTTATATCAATACCGCAAATATGCACCCACCCAACGCGGGTCCAACCCCATCATCAGTTTTTAAATAACAGGAGGGGAAAAAAATTTCTTATGCAAAAAAAACCTTCTTTTAATTATCCACAAACTATAATAACAGTTTTTATGGGATGTAATACAAATTCAATCTTATAAAATAACTTCGGTTTTTTGCACCAAAACAGGACCCCTAATGCAAAAATTTTTCCCGCTGGTTTGCCAGTCCAAACAGCATATCTCGCACTGCATTTCAAAAGTAGTATGGGAAATCCATTTTAGACAACGTAGACACACATTGTTCACTCAGGCAGTAGGAAAAAGTAAAACAAAACGACGTTTTTGGGGTAACGCCCCCTTTTTTCAAGCTCACCTTATTATGCCTATTGATTTTAACAAAACCAAATTAGTATGGAGCTAGCACTGTGTAACCTACAATTTAGTAAATTTTTTTCTTTGATAAACATCAAAAAATATTTTCTCCTTTAGTTAAACAAAAATTTTTCTTAAAAAGATGCAATGAAAACAAGAAAAAGTCAACAAAGGGGCCTTCTGGAATATTTGATAGTACATTTAAAAAACCCACTGCAAGAAAGACATTTTTAAAGACATTCCTCATTGAGACCTAGGGGGAAAACATTTAATTGAATATACTTTTTCTTAGTAACTTTAAATTTTAATCTTTCTTTGTTGCTACCCTCTACATGGTCCAATACACACCATTTTAGTTCGCTAGTGTTATGGCTCATTTAAAAAAAATGTTTAGCCACAGACGATTCAAAACTTTTAGTTTTTTTATTTTCTATTGTCCGAATGTCATGTACAGAAGTTCTAGTTTTCAATAACCTTATTTGTGATCGATGTTCGTTTAACCTCATCTTGATGGGACGGGTAATCCCATAGACTTTGCCGCACGGGCATTTAAACATATAAATCACACCTGTAGTATTGCATGTGTAAAAACCTTTGCTAGGTATGAAATACCCTTTAGTGGGATGTGTGATACCTGGACCTTTAATGATGCTGGAACAGTTCTGACACGATAAACAGGCAAATGTGCCTTTTTTCTGAGTTTTTAAAAAGGCTTGTTTAGACATAGTTTTTCTAATGTTCAAACGTACTATATAATTGCCAATAGTTTTACCTCTTTTATAGACAAATCTTGGTTTATCTCTAAAAAGGTTACCATTAATGGGGTCAGTTTGTAAGATTTTCCATGATTTTAATATAGCGTTTTTTATGATATTGTTATGGTCATCATAAGTTCACATAAAGTCAATTCTATTTGAATATTCATGATCAGTGGAACAGATCCTGTGCAGCCTAGCAAACTGACCTTTAGGTATACCCTTAGTGACATGTGGTGCATGGTAACTTGCATAATGCAAAACATTAATGCGATCCATCTCTTTGACATAAATAGAGGAATCGAGTTGAGAACCTCTTTTGGTAATGGTTACATTTAAGAAGTTAATTGTATCTTGACTCTTAGTAATAGTGAATTCCAATAAAGGATGTACCTGATTGATAAAGTTATTAAACTCAATCAGAGTTTCTTCAGAACCCGTCCATAGGACGAAAATATCACCCACGTACCTCAGCCAGGTCTTGATATATTGGCTGTAGACACCATGGACGATATATTTTGTTTCAACAGTTTCCACATATATATTAGCGTAACTAGGGGCTACAGGCGACCCCATCGAGGTCCCCTGCTGTTGCCCATAGTACACTTCTCAGAATCTGAAATAGTTTTTTGTTAATAAAATCTCAAGGAGATCCATAAGAAACCCTTATTTTACTATTTGTAAGACCTGGATTATTTTTTAATTTTTCTCGAACAGCATTCATACCTTCTTCAGTAGCGATGTTCGTGTATAAGCTTTTAATATCGAACCTACACAAAAAAGTTACGTCACTTACATCTATATGCTCAATTCTATTTAAAACGTCTCCTGTATCTTTAAGACATCTAGGCAGATTTTCAACAATGCCTTGTAATATATCCACGGATCAATTAATGTTTTATGTATTTTGGGCACCAAATATAGAATAGGTGCTCTGGGATGTTGAACCATTTATGTAGCCTTTGTGATTTTATCTATTTAGTGCATCATTTAGATATTTATCAATATACATTTTGATTTCTTTAGTAGGGCCTGCTTCTAATTTAGTATAAACCTCCTCATCTTGCAATTGTTTATCAGCTTCTTGTAGGTATTGGCTATGGTCCATAACGACCGTAGCACCACCCTTATCAGCTTTTTTGATGACTAGCTCGGGATCATTTTGAAATTCTCTTTAAGCAAGGCATTCTGCCTTGTTCATATTGTTCCTATGTTTGCTCTTTTGTAAATCTCATTTAGCTGAAACATCCGATTTAACCATCTTTTCAAAAACTTCAAAATTGGAACTAGTAATTTGTGGATCAAATTGACTTTTTTTATATAATCTACCTGATGTTTCTTTACTTCCTACTTTTTTTCTATTACCAAAATACATTTTTAATCGAATCTTCCTGCAAAACTTATAGGGTGTCATCTGCTGGGACTATAGACATCTTAACCAAGAAACTCAGACCAGAAATTGGTTTAATATAAAAAAAAAACTGGCATATTTGTAATTTAATACACCAATAGCCTTAAAAAGAGGTCTACCGCTATAACCCAACATGTGTATTAGGCAGAAACAAGACTTAACTGTTGTGTTCTCAAACACATTTGGTTTGCTTGCTCTACCAAAGAGAATACAGATTTCCAACATATTCAAGAAAAATGTCTTGAAAAAAGAGCAATTTCTCCAGCAGCACCTATTGGATATAGCATTCCCTTAAGTTAAATTTAACTCACTGAGCTTTGAAACATGACTATGAGATATAAGTTAAACCAGTTACCCATCTGTAGGCAGCTGCTTTTGAAAATTTTCCTCTCATCAGTGTAGACTATATAGTTGTAGCTGGTTGAATGAGAGGCTATAAATGTAGTTCAAAAAGGGTAATGTTTGTTCCTAATTAGGGAGAGGCACCATGAAGGTGTGTGGAGTCCTACAAACCATAAATGTATATTCAAATAAACTCAAGGGAAAAGAGATAGGACTCCAGTGCCATCTATTTGATGTAGTGTTCCTTAAAGTCACATCTCATTTTTTTTAATTTATTTATTTGGTACAAACATCTTACTATTTAATTTTTATATGAACTAGGCAACCCCTTTAAAGCCTTAATCAAATGAGACATCAATGACAACCTGTCTACATTGTGGTTTCTTTAATTAAAAGTGACATTTTAAGGGGATGTGTTTATTAGCCATTTATCTGTGATGTATTTGGTCCCTGAAATGGGTACAAGTACTTCTTGTTGATGGTAACCCTGTTCTTATGCAGTGGAAATTTTCATCCACAGCAAATAAGTAATGTGTCATTGATTTGCCACAGATTACTCATATAAATTCCTAGGATTAGCCCCACTGATGACCGGCAGTGCAAAGAGCACACCCATGGTAGAGTTCTCAGTGTCTGCCATTAATATACACATCAATATACACATCAATTATTATCTAATAAGTTAACATACCAAAAACATACAAATTCAAGAAGAATTAAAAAAAAACACCCATCTGTAACTTGCTTACCTATGTGCTACCATGTGGCCCTAAGACATAAACACAGCAGTGAATTCAGAAGATGAATTGTAGGCTTTTCTATATACTTTTCCTTCTTTTTCAGTTTTATGTTTGACTGAAATAATGCACCAAAAACTACATGTGTGGTCCTGCCTTAATGATTGAAAAAGCAGCTTATTATACCAACGCAAGCTATTAACAACTATGTATAAACAAATATACTAATTAATCACTGGATCTGTATGCAAATAAGGTCTAGGGAAGAGACCTAGGTCTCTGGTGGCACCTAAGTCACATCTGACCCATTAAAGGGCCTTGAAACATGGCTCCAAACTTAAAGCTAAACCAGTAGGCCCTCCATAATCATGGCTTAAAACCTCTAGTCATGTTTCAAAGCGCTGTAATAGGTTTGGTGTGACGCAACTTCTAGATGGCAGCACCAGGGACTTTACTCTCTTCCCTAGAGTTTATTTGGATATTGTATGGCCAGTGTGTCTCCCTATACTTTATGGTGATATCATAAAGAAACTTTATCTTATTGGATTTTAAAATGTACACTCAACTGGGTCTTTTTACAAGTGATTTAAGTGAATTGCTTGGAATGGCTTAGAAAATACTCACAGTGCATCATATTGGATTCCTGAAAATCTGGATCTTCCTTGTTCACAGTATGGGGGCTGCTTGTGAAAAGCTGAATATTTTCCTCCAGATACCAGCTCTGATTTTCATCAAATACATTAGGCATCATAAAGTAATTGTGGGCAACTCCTCTCTGTAACACATGAGCATATCTTTACAATCAAATCTAGGTAAAGTCTAAAATATTTTGTAAAATATTATTGCACTGTAGACTTTATTAGAAGACCAAATACCAAACTGAAAATGGGCCCCATTTCCTAATGGGTGGTCTCACAACTGTACTGCTCCTTTATTAAAGTTAATATCCATTATGATTTTGTAAAGCTTCTTAGCGGTTCTGTTTTTCATGTATAGAGCACCAAAATATCTGCTTACTTTCACACAGAAAATTATAAATCTCTGGACACCAGCAGAAACCAGTGTTTGCATGCAGTGGGCTCCCCCAGGTAGGCTTGGACTGGCCAAAGTGGGAGCAGGAGAAACCCCAGGTGGGCCCATGAGCATGATGGGCCACTGAGAAAGTCGGCCTCGGGCTGCTTTTCAGGGAGAAAAGAAAAGAAAGAGAGGCAGAATCCAAGAGTCACGTGACGTATGTGCAGTCATGTATAGTACCTGTAGAAACCCCAAGAATCAAATCCACTGGTGGCCCCCAAGGATCAACTCCATTTTTGCGCCCCAAGAATTAACTCCACTGGTGGTATCAAGTATCAGTTTCAGTGGTGGGCCCCAGGAAAATTCTATGACTATGACATGTCTGAAACAGTTTAGTGCCAGGTTTCCTCTCACCATGATAGCCAGATAGCAGTTGAATAGTCTACCTCTATAAAAAGTGCACCAATGTTACCTACACATTAGCAATAACCATAATGGAAGGGTCTGTATTGTTGTTTTCAGTTCTCTAACTTGTTATAGTCATTGTAGCCCAGCTTGAAGATATACAAGTGTGCCTTTCATTAGTTTGTTTAAAGAATGCATATAAAGCAGTTCTATGTGAAATGTAGGTACTAGTGTTAAAAACATCTCAAAATATTTATTTTACAAATTTTTGCCCATTGAGCATACTTGAGAATTGCTTTTATATTGACAAAGCTTGGACTTCTCCCAGTGCCGCTCTGAAATTCCTTGGGTCCACCGGACGAAATTATGCAGGATTTGGTAGGATATCTGATGACTGGTTCTAAAATTGAATGTGGTTGTCTTCTGCTAAACCCTTGGGGTCTTGTTATATTAGGGGTATATAATTATGTCAGAGCTTTCACCTAGTGGAGGATCCTCTGAGACTCTGATGGGCTTGTCCAGCCCTGACTCATCCTATTTGTATGGAGTCTTCTATAGTTCTTGAACAGGATGTGCTAACTAGAATGTCCCAAATTAAAAGAATGCTAAACTATAATAATCACTACCTTTGAATAACATTAAAAGGATTGTCCAGTGAAGACAGCCTTATCCATATGCCTAATTCAGAGCATGTGGACACCGAAATGTCAGAAACCCACTTGGGATTTCCCTCTATTAGCAAGAACAGGTTGCTGCTTTATACTTAAAGATTTATACAGGTTTCAAAAACTGAAAGAAATTCTTTCCCTCTGGTCATTTGCACTGGTAATATCTGCCATTCACCAGCATCTACTGGGAAACTAAGCTGTTTGCTGGGGGTGATGAGACTGGTATCCCCCCAGTGGCTGCATATTTAAAGGAGATGTCTTTAATGATTCTAGACTTGTAACATGACTTTTTTTTATTTTAGATGACCACAGTTTCAACATTGTAATAACAATCAGGCAAAAAATTAGTCCATAATAAAACATATGGTATATAAAAAAGTAAATCAGTACTAACCTGTTTGTTGCTAATTAAACTCCTGCAGACCAGTAAAGGACCCACCAGTCCAGAATTTGTGTCCCTGAATACATCAACCGATGAGTAGTACAGCCATGGTAAACAGTTTTGATCTTGATCAGTGGACCCCACACTGTCTGGTACATTCCATTCATATGTGAATGTGTCTCCAGGGGCTACATGGGAAGCCTGTGTCATTGTATTTGGATTTACAGTGTAAACTATTGCTGAAAAAAAGCAAATGAGGAGCTTTCATTTCTATTTTCACTTCCAATAAGTAGAGGAAATTAGATATTGCCTGTGCGTTGTAAGGATGGACATTATATTAAGTCTTGAAATCATGTTCTTTGAAGAGACTTACTGCCTGCATCTTCCACTATCACTTACTGCTTGCATCTCCCACTATCACTTACTGCCTGCATCTCCCACTATCACTTACTGCCTGCATCTCCCACTATCACTTACTGCCTGCATCTCCCACTATCACTTACTGCCTGCATCTCCAACTATCACTTACTGCCTGCATCTCCAACTATCACTTACTGCCTGCATCTTCCACTATCACTTACTGCCTGCATCTCCCACTATCACTTACTGCCTGCATCTCCAACTATCACTTACTGCCTGCATCTCCAACTATCACTTACTGCCTGCATCTCCCACTATCACTTACTGCCTGCATCTCCCACTATCACTTACTGCCTGCATCTCCCACTATCACTTACTGCCTGCATCTTCCACTATCACTTACTGCCTGCATCTCCAACTATCACTTACTGCCTGCATCTCCCACTATCACTTACTGCCTGCATCTTCCACTATCACTTACTGCCTGCATCTTCCACTATCACTTACTGCCTGCATCTTCCACTAACACTTACTGCCTGCATCTCCCACTATCACTTACTACCTGCATCTCCCACTATCACTTACTGCCTGCATCTCCAACTTTCACTTACTGCCTGCAACTCCAACTATCACTTACTGCCTGCATCTCCAACTATCACTTACTGCCTGCATCTCCCACTATCACTTACTGCCTGCATCTCCAACTATCACTTACTGCCTGCATCTCCAACTATCACTTACTGCCTGCATCTCCAACTATCACTTACTGCCTGCATCTCCAACTATCACTTACTGCCTGCATCTCCAACTATCACTTACTGCCTGCATCTTCCACCGTAACTTACTGCCTGCATCTCCCACTATCACTTACTGCCTGCATCTCCCACTATCACTTACTGCCTGCATCTCCAACTATCACTTACTGCCTGCATCTCCCACTATCACTTACTGCCTGCATCTCCCACTATCACTTACTGCCTGCATCTCCCACTATCACTTACTGCCTGCATCTCCCACTATCACTTACTGCCTGCATCTCCCACTATCACTTACTGCCTGCATCTCCCACTATCACTTACTGCCTGCATCTCCCACTATCACTTACTGCCTGCATCTCCAACTATCACTTACTGCCTGCATCTTCCACTATCACTTACTGCCTGCATCTCCCACTATCACTTACTGCCTGCATCTCCCACTATCACTTACTGCCTGCGCGTCCGCCACTATCACTTACGCCTTCACATCTCCCACTATCACTTACTTACTGCCTGCATCTCCCACTATCACTTACTGCCTGCATCTCCCACTATCACTTACTGCCTGCATCTTCCACTATCACTTACTGCCTGCATCTCCCACTATCACTTACTGCCTGCATCTCCCACTATCACTTACTGCCTGCATCTCCAACTATCACTTACTGCCTGCATCTCCAACTATCACTTACTGCCTGCATCTCCAACTATCACTTACTGCCTGTCAGGGGCGTAACTAGAGAAGCCAGGGCCCCACAGCAAACTTTTGGATGGGGCCCCGCCCCCCCCCCTCCCTGACCACGGGACCATGAACCAGGACATGCTGTTTAATAATGTAGATAATACAAGGGGCAAAATACTCAACAATACATATCACCATCATACTTGCTACCAAACAAATCCACTATACCAAAACAACATTACCAACAACATTACTACATAATGGACCGATTATACCACCAGAACACACCCTCACAAAATACCACCACATAGTGACTGAATAATAGCCTACACTATTACGATCAGTACAAAACAAAGACCAATTAGTAACCAAGCCATATAGTGACCATATATGGTATATACCAGTGTACACAGCCTCTGCAGATTACTCAGCAGGCTCTGTATATACCCATCCATACAGTGACATATTGTGGTAGACACCAGTGTACCACAGGCTCTGGCAACTGTATATAACACCATACAGTGACCAATAGTGGTATACCAGCAGTGTACACAGCCTGAGCAGACATAAAAGTGATTACAAGAGCAGTTACAATCTTGTGACTCACAGGTGACGTTTCTCTTACCAGTCCTTTGACTTTCTCTTTTGTTCTGCAACCGGTCCCAGTCCGCCATCATGATGACATACTCCCAACCACTTTGTCCCTGCAGATTTAGAACCCAAATATCTTAGAATCCTGACTTTTCCAGCACCTGTCCCCCTGGCTAATATGGGGTCCATTTAGGCAGGCAGGGCTTAGATAGGATATATGGGGCCCCAAATAGGCAAGGTTTAGGTAGCCAATAGAGTGCCCATATAGGCAGGCAGTGTTATAGGTAGCTATAGGGAGCCAAACGGTAGACAGGGGTAAGGTGTGCTATAGGGCCATATAGGTAGGGTTTAGGTAGCTAAAGGGGGGCCCCCCCTAAGTAGAAAACCCCAGGGTTTTGGGGGGGATAAGGGGCTTTTGGGGGGATAAGGAGGCTTTTGGGGGTATAAAAGGCAGGGCCCCTAAAAGGGGGTGGGAAAAGGAGGGCATATGGGGGGTATAGGCCCGGAGGCATATTGGGGGGTGTAAAAGGCAGGGGAGGCATATAGGGGGTGTAAGGCAGGGAGGCCCTATGGGGGCTATTGGGAGGTATGGGGGGGGGTAGGCAGGCTATGGGGGGGGGTTTGGGAGGCATATGGGGGCTATGGAGGGATATGGGGGGGGTAAAGGCAGGGAAAGGGGGGCTATAGGTAGGATTTGGGGGGGTATGGGGAGGGATAAGGGGGGGTAAAGGGAGGAAATGGGGGGGTTTAGGCAGGCATTTGGGGGGTAAGGTAGGATAAAGGGGGGGGATAGGCAGGAAAATGGGGGGGTATAAGGGAGGGGATATGGGGGGGTTTAGGGGCAGGGTATGGTGGGGGGTATAGGGGCATTGGGGGGGGGGTTATTGGGATAGGGGGGCTATAGGGGAGGCCCTAGGGGGTATAGGAGGCATATGGGGTAGATAAATAAGGGGAAAACCCCTTTTTACCCGGGGCCCCCGCTCCCCCGATGCGCCCTCCCCGCTGCTGCTCTCCCCGCAGCCTCGGGGCTCAGCGCGGGGGGGCGGGGGGGTTAAAGTTTCGTCCCCCGGCGCCCCCCCATGACCAAAAGAGGGCCGGCAGGGGGGGAAATAACAAAAGCGGGGCGAAACCGGGGCTCCCTCCCCGTATAAAGAGCAAACACCTCCCTTTAACGCTCGGGCCGGGGGGCCCGGGGGTTCAGGGGTTGGCGGCCCCCGCCTCTCCCCCCCCCGCCGCGTGAACTGTTTTTGTTCACTGCCGGCGGGCCCAGGGCCCGGGATAACCCCGGGGGCGGAATCGTAGCCAAACCTTTTGGGGGGCCCCCGGGGGCCCCCCAAAGCGCAGGGGGGCCCCCTAGCAACCGCAAACCCCCCCCCTAGTTCCCCCCTGTGCCTTCTTTTCCAAAACTTCCCCTTAAATTTCCTGCATCTCCAACTTTTATGCCTGCATCTCCCACTATAAATTTTTTTTCCTTTCATCTTTCCAAAATATCAATTTTGCCTTTCATCTCCCCCAAACACTTTTCTGCCTGCATCTCCAAATAAACATTACACCTGAATTTTCCCCCCCATCACTTACTTTTTTGGCATCTCCAACTATCACCTTTTGCCCCGCATCCCCACCCATTAACCCTTTCTGCCTGCATCTCCCACTATCACCTTTTCTACCCTTTTATTTCCATATCACTTTCTGGGCCCGCATCTCCCCCTATCACTTTTGCCTGCATTTTTCCCACTATCCTTAATGCCGCACTTCCACTATCACTTTTCTGCCTGCATCTTCCACTATCACTTTTCTGCCCATCTCCCCCCTATCCCCTTACTGCCTTTCATCTCCCCAAATATCACTTACTTCTGCTCTTCCCCTATCCTTTCTGCCGCAATCCCAAAATCACTTACTGCCCGCTTTTCCCCTTTTTTCACTTACCCGCCTGCATCTCCCCCTAACACTTACGCCTGCATCTCCCAAATATCACTTACGGGCCCGCATCTCCCCAAAAAATCATTACTACCCGCTCTCCCAAATAACAAATTACTTTCCTGCATCTCCAAATCACTTATTCCTGCAAACTCCAAAATCCTTTTCCGGGCCCGCATCTTTTCCCTAACACTTACTGCCTGCAAACTCCAAATTCACCCTTTCTGCCTTTCATCTTCACTATCACTTTCTGCCTTTCCCTCTCCAACTTTCACTTAAATGCCTGCATCTCCAATATCACTTACTGCCTGCATCCTTCCCCAAATACCTTACTGCCTGCAAACTCCAACTATCACTTTCTACCCGCAAACTCCAAAAATTTTACTTTTCTTTCCTGAAAACTCCCCAAATTCACTTACTGCCCATCTTTCCCCTATCCTTATACCTGATCTCCAAATAACAACTTTATTTCCTTTCATCCCAACTTCAAAATTACTGCCTGTCTTTTCCCCTATCACTTCTTCCCGCATCTTCCAAATAACACTTTTACTGCCTGCATCGCCCAAATTTCACTTACTGCCCGCATCTCCCACTATCACTTATGCCCCATTTCCCCCTATCCCCTTACTGCCTGCATCTCCCCCTTACTTACGGGCCCGCCTCCAACTATCACTTACTGCCTGCATCTCCAACTATCACTTCCTGACTGCAAATCCCACTATCATTTTTCCTGCATTTTTCCCCCTATCCCAAATTTCTGCGTTTCATTTCCAAAATTCACTTACGGCCCCGCATTCCCACTATCACTTACTGCCTGCATCTCCCACTATCACTTACTGCCCCCGTCCCCCAAATACACTTAATTTCCTGCATCTCCAACTATCAAATTATGCCTGATCTCCCCCCTTTCACTTACTGCCCGCACTTCACTTTCACTTTTCCCGCCGATCTCCCCCAAATATCACTTCTACCTGCCACTCCCACTAAACACTTACTTTCCGGGATCTCCCCCAAACATTATGCCCGCATCTCCCACTATCAATTCTGCCGGGATTTTTCCCCTTTCACTTAAAGCCTGCATCTCCCCCCCCTTTTCAATTACTGCCGGGATCCCCTTCCCCTTTCTGCCTGCATCTTTCCCCTATATTACTGTTTCATCTCCCACTATCACTTACTGCCTGCATCTTCCAATATTTACTTAAATTTCCCCGAATTTTTCCAACCCATCAAATTTCTGCCTGCATCCCCACTATCCACTTACTGCCCGCATCTTTCCCCTTTACTTTCTGCCTGAATCTCCAACTATCACTTTTGCCTGCATCTTCCAAATCACTTACTGCCCGCTTCCAACTTTCACCTTTCTGCCCCGCATCTCCAACTATTCCCTTTTCTGGGGCCCGCATTTTCCCAAAATCACTTACTGCCCGAACTTCCCCTATCACTTACGCCCCATCTCCAAAAATAAAACTTACTTCCTGCATCTCCCCCTTTCCTTAAATGCCTGCATCTTCCAACTATCAAATTTTGGGATGCATCTCCCCCTATCACTTTCTGCCCGCATCTCCCAAATATTTACTTTCTGCCGCAAACTTCCACTATCACTTTACTACCTGCTTCCCCAAATATCACTTACTGGGCCCGCATCTTTCCCCCTATAATTACTGCCTGCAACTCCAACTTTTCACTTATGCCTGGGAACTCCAACTAACACTTACTGCCGCATCTCCCAAATAACAAATTACTGCCCCCTCTCCCACTATTTACCCTTTCCCGCCGGGGATCTCCCAAAAAATTTACTTATGGGCCCGCATTCCCCCTATATTACTGCCTGCTTTTAAAAATCACTTCCTTTCCTGCCTTCCCTATCACTTACTACCTGCATCTCCAAAAATAAACACTTACTGCCTTTCTCTTCCACTATCACCTTTCTGGGCCGCATCTCCAAATAAAACTTACTGCCCGCATCTCCCCTATCACTTATTTCCTGCATCTCCAATATCACTTTCTGCCTGATCTCCAAACCCATCACTTACTGCCTTTCATCTCCAACTATCACTTTCTGGGCCTGCATCCCCCACTATCAAAATTTCTGCCTGCATCCCCAAACTATCACTTATGCCTGCATCCCCCCCACATCATTACTGCCTGCATCCCCCAACTATCCTTTCTGCCGCAACTTCCACTATCACTTACTTTCCTGCATCTTCCCCTTTCACTTACTGCCTGCATTCCAACAAACACCCTTTTTGGGTTTCATCCCCTCCCCTATCACTTACTGCCTGCATCTCCCACTATCACTTACTGCCTGCATCTCCAACTATCACTTTTCTCCCTTTCATCTCCAACAAACACTTACTGCCTGCAACTCCAACTTTCACTTACGCCTGCATTTCCAAATATTAAATTACTGGGCCTTTCTTTTCCAAATTCACTTACCTGCTGCATTTTCCCAACTAACTTTTCTGCCTGCATCTCCCACATCACTTACTGCCTTCAAACTCCCACTATCACTTTTGCCTCATTCCCCAAATATCCTTACTGGCCCCGCATCTTTCCCCTATCACTTACTGTCGCATCTCCCACTTCACTTAATACCTGGGATCTCCCAAATATCATTTTTTGCCTGCAACTCCCCTTTTTCCCCTTTCGCCTGCATCTTCCACTATCACTTACGTAAAGCATCTCCACTATCACTTAAAACCTGGGTTTTCCCAAAAATCACTTATGCCCGCATCTCCCCCTTTCATTTTGCCCGCATCTCCCCCTTTCATTATGCCTGAAACTTCAACTTTTCAATTACTGCCTGCTTTTTCCAACTATCCTTTTTCTGCCTGCATCTCCCATATCACTTACTGCCTTTCTTTTCCAACTTCCCCTTTCTGCCGCATCTCCCCCTATCCTTTTGCCTGCATCTCCAACTAACAAATTATACTTGCATCTTCCACTATCATTTTCCCCGCCTGCATCTTCCACTTCCCCTTTCTGCCCGTATCTCCCACTTTTAACTTTTCTGCCCGCAAACCCCCCATATCACTTACTGCCTGCATCTTCCAAATATCACTTTTCAGCCTGCATCTCCAAATATCATTCTGCCGGGATCTTTCCCCCTATCACTTACTGCTGCCCTTTCCCCCTATCATTACTGCCTAAACCCAACATCCTTAATGCCCGCAAACTCCCACTTTTCATTACCCGCCTGCATCTCCACTACACTTACTGCCCTTTTCTCCAAATATCACTTACTGGGCCCGCATTTTCCCCCTTCATTTCTGCCCGCATCTTCCCCTAACTTATTTCCGGGACTCCCAAATATCCTTATGCCTTTCATTTTTCCCATTTTTTCCCCTTTTTGCCCCGCTCTTCCCTATCCTTACGCCTGCATCTTTCCAATATTTTACTTACCCCTGCATCTTCCCCCTATCACTTACTGCCCGCATCTCCCCTATCACTTTTCTTTCCTGCATTCCTCCCACATCACTTACTGCCTGCATCCCAACTTTCCTTATGCCTTTCATCTCCAAACGATCACTTATTTCCTGTATTCCCCCCTATCCTTTTTGCCTGCACTCCCCAATTTTTACTTACTGCCTGTTTTCCCCCTTCACTTACTGCCTGCATCCCAACTATCACTTCCCGCCCGCATCTCCAACTATCCCCTTTTGCCTGCATCTCCAACTAAACATTTTCTGCCTTTCTCTCCAACCTTTTCACTTACTACCTTTCATCCCAAAATATTAAATTTCTGCCCCGGGATCTCCAACTATCAAATTTTTGCCCCGCATCTCCCACTATCAATTTTGCCCGCACTCCAACCCATCACTTTTCCCGCCTGCAACTTCCCCATCATTTCTGTATTTCCTCCCCACTATTTACTTTCTCCTGCATCTCCAAATATCACTTTTTGCCGGATCTCCCCCTATCACTTACTGCCTGCTTTTCCCCTATCACTTACTGCCTCATCTCCCAAATATCACTTATGCCCGCCCTCTCCCACTTTCACTTACGCCTGCCCTCTCCCACTATCACTTTTCTGCCTGCATTCCCACTTTTCCTTTACTTTCCTGCATCTCCCCAAAATCTCTTACTATTGCACTTCCCTAAACCTTACTGTGCATCTTCCCCTAAACCTTTCAGGGAGCATCTCCAACAAACACTTACTGCCTGCATCTCCCAAATTTCACTTTCTGCGCTTTTCCCCCCCTAACCTTTTCTGCCTGCCCTCTCCAAATATCACTTACTGCCTGCTTTTCCCAAAATATCCCCGGGCCCGCATCTCCCCCTATTTTACTTACTTTCCCTGGGATCTTCCCACTATTTTACTTATTTCCTGCTCTCCAAAATATCACTTTTTTGCCTGCATCTCCCCCTTTTAACCTTTCTGCCGGGATCTCCCCAAATATCGCTTTCTATTTCATCTCCAACAATTTACTTACTACTTTCATCCCCCCTTTCCCCTTTTTTTTCCTGCATCCCCACTAACTTACGCCTGCTTTTCCCCTATCACTTAATGCCTGCATCTCCAACTTCATTAAATGCCCCGCATCTCCCCCTATCACCCTTTCTCCTGCCCTCTCCCCTATCCCTTACTGCCTGCTTTTCCCCCTATTTACTTTCTGCCCCGCATCTCCAAAAATCACCTTTTCTGCCGCATCTCCCCCTAACACTTTTCGCCTGCATCTCCAAATATCGCTTATATTCAAACCCAAAATCACTTACTAAATTGATCTTCCTAAACACTTTCTGCCCCGCATCTCCAAAATTCACTTTTTGCCTTTCATCTCCCACTATCACTTACCCGCCTGCATCTTCCCCCTATCATTTCTGCCGATCTCCCACTAAAACTTACTGCCTGCATCCCAACTATTTACTTTCTTCCTGCTTTTCCAACTATCACTTTCGCCTGCTTTTCCAAAATATCAACTTTACTACCGGGATTCCACTTTTCACCTGCGCTTTCCCCCTATCACTTACTGCCTGCTTTTCCCCTTTAAAAAATTTCTGCCTGCATCTCCCCCTATCACTTATGCCTGCATCTCCCCCAAACACTTACGCCTGCTTTTCCAACTATCACTTACTGCCTGGCCCTTCCCCCAACATCACTTTTCTGCCTATCTTCCCCTAAAAACCCTTTCTGCTTGCATCTCCCCCCATTTAAATTTCTGCCGGGATCCCTTCCCCTATCACTTACTGCCTTTCATCTTTTCCCCTTTTCACTTTCTGCCTTTAACCCCTTTTCCCCCCCCCCCCAAATATCACTTTCTGCCTGCTCTTCCACTATCACTTAAATGCTTGCCCTCTTCCCCCCCCCTATCACTTACTGCCGCATTTTCCCCTATCACTGACTGCCTGCACTTCCCTATCACTGATGCCTGCCCTCTCCCACTATCCCCTTACTGCCCGGGATCTTCCACTTTCACTTTTTGCCTGCTCTCCAACTACACTTACTGCTGCTCTTCCCCTATCACTTACTTTCCTGCACTTCCCCCCTTTCACTTTTCTGCCCGCTTTCCCCTTATCAAATTACTGCCTGCATCTCCCACTATTTACTTTTAGCCTGCATCTCCCAAAATATCCCCTTACTGGCCCCGCATCTCCAAATATCATTACTTGCCTGTATCCCCACTAAACACTTATTGCCTGCATCTCCCACTATCACTTCTGCCTTTCATCTCCCACTAACAACTTACTGCCCCCCATTTTCCCCCCTATTTACTTACTGCCCCATCTCCCTATCACTTATTGCCCTGCATCTTCCATATTTACTTACTGCCTGCACTCCCACCCATCACTTACTGCCTGCATTTCCCACTTCACTTACGGGCTGCACTCCCAAATATCACTTTTCTGCCTGCATCTCCCCCTATCACTTAAAGCCCGCTTTTTCCCCCGAAAATTTACTGCCTGCATCTCCCAAATATCATTTACTGCCCGCATCTTCCCCTATCACTTACGGGCCTCATCTCCCAAAAATTTTTCCCCTTTCTTTCCTGCATCTCCAAATTTTCACTTACTGGGCCCGCATCTCCAAAATCAATTTCTGCCTGCATCCCCACATCACTTACTCCGCTTTTCCAACTATCACTTACTGCCCCGCTTCTCCCAAATCACTTTTTCTGGCCCGCATCTCCAACTTTCACTTTTCGGGCCCCATCTCCCCTATCAAATTTTCTGCCTGCATTTCCCCCGTAAAATTATGCCTTTCATCCCCCCACCCCAATTACGCCCCGCATCTCCAACTATTACTTACTGCCCCGCATCTCCCACTAAAAAAATTACTGCCCCGCCAAACTCCCAACCCATCACTTTCTGCCTGCTTTTTCCATAAACAAATTTCTGCCTGCATCTCCAAAATTTTCAATTACCTTGGCCCGCCCTCTTCCAAATATCACTTACGGGCCCGGGATCTCCCATACCCCTTACTGCCCGCATCCCCCCACTATCACTTACGGGCCGCATTTGCACTACACTTACTGCCCGCATCTCCCCCATCCTTTCTGCCCCCATCCCCACTATCCCTTACTGCCCGCATCTTTCCCCCTATATTTTTGTCTGCAAACCCAATAAACACTTTTTTTTCCTGCCTTCCTTTTTTTTTTTTTTTTTTTTTTTTTTTTTAAAATTCACTTTCTGCCTGCACTCCCAAATATTTACTTACTGCCCGGAAACTTTCCCCCTATCATTACTCCCCGCCCTCTCCAACTTCCCCTGGGGGGAACCTAACTAATGCAGTTCGAACAAAAGCCATTCAAGCATGCAAAAAAGAAACTCATACAAATAAAATGTTTCAATGTTATCTTAGTCACAGCAATGAATAGAGCAGACAAAAACATTTGAAAGAAAGTCTAAGATTCTAAGTAATTTTGATACATTTAAAAGGTTTGTCCATGTTGTTTAAAAATTAATATAATAATCTCGGGTCCCCAGTGAAACAAAAAAATATATACTCACCTTTTTTTGGTCCCCAGTTAAACACTGGGTCTCCCCAGTTTTTCTTTGATCGGCCCTCACTTCTGAAGGGCAAGGGCATTCCCCATTGCAAACTTGTCAAAAAAGAACCCCGCACTGAAAAGGGGACCGGAGGTAGGTAAGTTTTTTTGTTTTTTGTTTTTAAAAGAGCCTTCCCCGGCTTTTTTTTAATTTTTAAACAAAAGGTTTGCCCCCTTTTTAAAAAAAAATGGGGGGGAAATTTAAAAATTTCAAATTTTCCGGGGCCCCAGTGGAGGAATTCGTTTTCCCGGAATGTAAAAGGGGAATTGTTGTTTGTTCATCTCCCTACGGACATGACAGTTGTTCTGGGGCAGGATATAAGATAAGGGAATATATCAGCTTTTTGGGAGTTACATATTGTGCTAAGGGGTTGTAAAGAGCATTCTTAATATGCTAAAAATGAGTGATTCTCTTATCTGATAGTTAAGTGACAGCTTCCCCTTACAAGGGCTGACTTATGTATCCCCCCCATAGAAACGGGACCCCCTATAAGTCCGGAAACCCCCCCTCTATTAACTAGATTTGGGGAGAGACGAAAACTGCTTTTTTTCTTTTCTTTTCTGGGGTACTTATTTCTGCCATAATCCCCCCAAATTGCCCTGCAGGATCGGGCAAGAGCTGTTTCATTTGTTCCCGCATTTTGAAAAAAGGAGCCATTGTGGCAAGACCTGCTCTCGGTGGTTGCTGCATTATGAAAGGAGCCATTGTGGCAGCTGCTCCTAAAGGATTACATGCTTTTAACTGATTACTTTGTACTATAGTTTTCAGGAGAACAGAAAAGTGTAAGAGACACAGAAATCTATCTTAATACCTAACCATTACTTATACGTTTTGTTTTTACCATCAGCAATGTTGCCTGTGTTGTAGAGAGCCCCTTTTCCTTTTTTTTCCGGTTTGCTACCCCAAAAAACCTGGATGCTTTTATTTTCGAATTGCTTTAAATTTTTTAAACGTACCCTTTTACGTTTTACCTTTTTTTTGCCAGAATTATGGGCCCTAAGAAAAAAGACATGGAAAAAAACAGATGTAAACATTTATAATCAATTTACTATTGTTAATCAGTGGTATCCCTGATGTATGTCACTCCTTTATCATGGCACCTGTGGAGATGGGTTTAACAGTCTACTCACACCTCACCACTGGCAGTGCCAAAGGTGGGCACAGACAGCAGAGGTTGTCCGTGCAAGAACAATATGCAAATTCCTTGTTCTCCAAGAGCTTATTAAAGAGTTCTCCCTTTGTGTCTCTCTAAGGACCTATCAATTTTTTTTTGAGCGTAATTCATTAGTTTAGATCCTCTTTTGAAATGTAGTAGATAGTGGGAAGCAGTAGTAGCAGATACTTAGGGTCCAGATTGTATGTATGGTATTTCTGCCCTTAGGCACTGTTATAGCTGACAAAAAGGACTGCGTGACACTTCCACAGGTTGTCCCAAAATCAACACTTGTAACTTGATTGAGTACATCTTTGTCAGTTCCATAGATTTTGAATGGAGTGGCAGCAAACATGCTCAACCAATTATCCATTCAAACAGGGGACATGGAACCCCTGTTCTTATGATCACTGTAGATCCCAGAGGTGGAACCCTGCACGATCAGATACCTATCTATTCTGCGGACAGGTGGTAAGTATTTCTCTCTCCTCTTCCTTCTGCCTCTTGTACTGGCCCTTGGAGCCACCCACAAAGGGACACACACTAGACCTTGCCTTCACCCGCCTCTGCCACTTATCTAACATTTTAAACTTTTCTTTCCTCACCTATATATCTGCACAATGCTCTTCTCACTTAACTTGCTTCTCCCTTGTTACTCATGTCAAGCTTTCCTATCTACTCTCCAAATCCAACTCCACTACCTGGACCCAATGCAATCCCACCTCATTCCAGACCATAGTACTGTTATTATCCCTACCCTCACCCAGCTTTTCAACCTATCTTTAACCTCTGTCATCTTCCCTTCCTCCTTTAAACATGCTATCATCACACTTATCATTAAGAAACCATCTCTTGACCCTTCCTCTCTGTCCAACTGTCGCTGCATCTCATTGCTTCCATTTGTCTCAAAACTCCTTGAACAATATGTTTATCTTGAACTGTCCTTCAAGCCCCAAATCCAGGCCCTTACCTATGACTGCCACCTCCACCTAAGGAATATTTCTTAAATCCACTCATTCCTTGACTTTAATGGTACCAAAATGCTAGTCCATGTCCATGTCTTCTCTCACCTAGACTACTGCAACATCCTTCTCTGCGGCCTTCTGTCTGATCCACCTCTCTCCTCGCTACTCCTCTGCCTCTCCCCTCTCTTAATCCCATCACTGGCTTCTGATTTCCCAGTGAATTCAGTTCAAGTTACTAACTATGATCTACAAGACTCTCCATAACCTCTCCCCTCCACACATATCTGCTTTAATTGCCAGATACCTCCCCTCATGCAATCTCCGTTCCTCACAGGATCTTCTTCTCTGCTCTCTTCTTGTCAGCTCCTCACACAACCATCTCCAAGATTTCTCCCATACTCCCCTCATACTCTGGAACTCACCCAACTTTGACTCTCCTCCATCATCACTAGTTTCAAAAGCAACCTGAAAGCCCATCTTTTCAAGATAGCCTACAACCTACAATAACTCTGCTGCTGCCACTACTCCACCCCACAAACATATCTGCCCCTACACCTTCTGTCTCTTTCCTCCCTTGTAGATTGTAAGCCTTCGCGGACATTGTATTCTGTTACTCTGTACCAGTTGTTAGTCATTTAGGGGGACATGTATGAAAACTATCTAGGTCTTAGACTTTCTTTGTTGCCCGTAGCAACTAATCAGAGCTCCACTTTAATTTTTTAAAAGCATTATATGAAATGAAAGGGGAGCTCTTATTGGTTGTTATGGGCAACAGAGAAAGTCTTAGACTTAACAGTTGTCATACATGAGGCTCTAAGGGCTGCCATTGTACTTTGTTTGAACCTGTTATATATGTAACCCCTCTCAAATGTACAGCGCCCTGGAATTAATGGTGTTTTAAAATTAATAATAATAATAATACTAATAATAAAAAAAAGATAAAAATACACTTTTTCTAATAAAGTGAATGATCTGGAATTAATTACCTAAAATACCAAGATGTTCTTCTTCCTTGGATCTTTCCTTCTTTTTTGTGAAAGTTGAATCTGTATATTTCACGTAAACTACTTTCTTGTATGAACCTCCAATTCTGTTTTCACTTCGCTCAAAAAAGGTTGCTGATTCACTATAAGTGAGGAGGCAATTCATTATTTTATGTGACAAAAGAATTATTCTGTGTTTTAAAAACAGCTACTGACTTTATAACACAATTGGTATGAGGAGGTCAAGTTGGGCTTGTCATGATTCCTTAGTATGAGCTATGATGATGCATGTGGTCTACAGTCTCTATAACGCTAATGTTGCATTGTTGGATACATTTGCTTTTAAAGATTTTGCACAATAGGAAATGCAGACTTATCAAACAGTGACACATTTGATGCAATCTCACCAACTATAACAGGCCTTCTGTTTCTCTGATCTGGATGGAGCATATTTACAGTTTGGCACACGTTTTCTTTACCTAGCCGCTAATAAGGACCCTATTACTAAGCAGTTTCATAAACTGAGCCCAAAAAGTCAGAAATCAAGAAATTCGTGCAAAAAAATCACAACTTCTTGTCTAAGGTTAGGTAGACAAATTACCTCATACACAATACAAGGGGATGCAAACAGGTCTTTGATAGTGATGAGGGAACAGTAAAATGTTCGTGTTTGAATCGAACTTCGAACAGTAGTGGTGTTCGGTTTGAGGTTCGATTCGAACTCGTACCCCATTAAAGTCAATGGGAGATGTTTGGGTTAATTTTTATACCTATATAGGTGAGTTGAAGCTGTAATTACCATCCATAACAGTAATATATGGATATGTGGAACAACTTAGTGAAGAAAATTTGGCTCTAAGAGTGACAGAAAAAAATTGAGAGGCTAAAATGCTAACTGAAAAGATGAGGACAGCTTGCAAGCAGGGGCATAGCTATATGAGATGCAGCGGTAGCAGCGGTTTCGGGGCCCAGCACCCGGTGGGTGCCCAACAGGCCCTTTGAGACGTGAGGAGACACCGGTATTGGAAATGGCAAATGGTAACTGGCAGGAGCCACATTTCAATTTTTACACCAGGGCCCAAGAACTTCAAGTTACGCCTCTGCTTGCAAGCTTTGTGCATCTGATATATGTGGTGGCAGCAAGAACATCCCAATGGGGAACATGGAGGTTCAGCTGGCAGGGGCGTATTTATAGGGGGTGCAGCGGTAGCAGCCGCTATGGGGCCCTTGATCCTGAGGAGCCCCAAAAGCCCCTTTGACACATAAGAAGACACTGGTATTGGAAATGGCACATGGTAATTGTCCGGGGTGCCAATTGGGCAATACGGACAGTACTCCTATATAGGGCTCTGAAACGGTTAATAGAAGACTGATGACAGCCCTGGTGATGGTGGGGGGGGGGGGGGGGTGGGGGGGGGGTGTGGAGGGATTTCACTTTTTGCACCAGGGCCCAAGAACATGAACTTACGCCTCTGCAGGCTGTACTAGATTAGACGGCAGACTGTTGGTGGCAGCGAGAACATGCCAATGGGGAACATGGAGAACATGTTCCCCCAGAGTGGGAAACATGCCAATGGGGAACATGGGAGCAAGCGATGACAGGCCTGACAGTCCTGTGACCAGGGGTGTAACTACCGGGGTAGCAGGGGTAACAGTTGCTCCGGGGCCCGTACGCTCAGGGGGGCCCACGCCCTGGGGCAGCTGCTACCGCGTCCTCTACCCCGGTAATGCCGCTCCTGGGCCCGCCGGCAGTGAACTTAACAGTTCACTGCGGTGGGCGGAGAGCTGCGGGGCCCGGCGCGTGCTGCCTCTGAATGCCCGGGCCCCCCGGTCCGAGCGTTCAGAAGCAGCGCTACAGGGAGGTATCAGAAGGGAGTGCCGATCGCTCCACTCTGCTACTTCCCCCTGCCGGCACTCTGTTATCACGTGGGCGCGCACGGTGACGTCACATCACCGCGCCGCCCGCGCTGAGCACAGAGGCTGCAGAGAGGCTGCAGCGCGGCGCATCGGGGGAGCGTGGACCGAGGTGAGTAAACTATTTCTTATTTTACCTTTCCCTAAGCCTACCTATATACCTGCCTGTAAGCCCCCACAGCCTGCCTGTATACCTATATACCTTCCTGTAAGCCCCCACAGCCTGCCTATTTACCTATATACCTGCCTGTAAGCTCCCACAGCCTGCCTATATACCTATATACCTGCCTGTAAGCCCCCACAGCCTGCCTATATACCTATATACCTGCCAGTAAGCTCCCACAGCCTGCCTATATACCTATATACCTGCCTGTAAGCCCCCACAACCTACCTATATACCTGCCTGTAAGCCCCCACAGCCTACCTATATACCTGCATGTAAGCCCCCAAAGCCTACCTATATACCTGCCTGTAAGCCCCCACAGCCTACCTATATACCTGCCTATAAGCCCCCACAGCCTGCCTATATACCTATATACCTGCCTGTAAGCCCCCACAGCCTGCCTATATATCTATATACCTGCCTGTAAGCCCCCACAGCCTGCCTATATACCTATATACCTGCCTGTAAGCCCCCACAGCCTACCTATATACCCCCTAAGCCTGCCTATATGCCCCCTAAGCTTGCCTATACGCCCCATAGACCTGCCTGTAGACCCCATAGCCTGCCTGTAGTCCCCCATAAGCCTGCCGGTAGACCCCATAAGCCTGCCTGTAGACCCCATAATCCAGCCTGTAGACCCCCGAGCCTGCCTGCCTGTATAGCCCTATAGCTACCATGAAGCCTGTCTGCCTATGTAGCTCCTATAGCCCCCTAAAGCTTGCCTACCTATATAGCCCCCAAAGCCTTCCTGTCTACTTATATGGGGCCCCTTTAGCTACCTAAACCCTACCTATATGGCCCCTATAGCCCACCAAACCCCTGTCTACCTTTATGGCTCACAATAGCTACCTAAACCCTGCCTGCCTATATGGGCACTCAATTGGCTACCTAAACCTTGCCTATTTGGGGCCCTATATATCCTATCTAAACCCTGCCTGCCTAAATGGACCCCATATAGCCAGGGGGGCAGGTGCTGGAAAAGTCAGAATTTTAAGATATCTGGGCCACATGTATGAATCCGATGGGTCGGGGCACACCTTTCCGCTAGTTTTCCGGCGGAATCTGCGCCTGATTTATGTCGGGGCCGGGGCGCGCTCATACATAGCATGTAAAGTCCGCCGCACTTCGCCTGTGTTTTAGGCGCAGTGCGGGTCCGAGGCGCAGTGCGGAGCTGTGCCTAGGATTCGGCGCCGGAGGTAGTGCACTCATACATGCGGGGAAAAGTCCGCCGTGCCTCGCCAGTGTGTGTGGGGCACAGTGCGGGGACATGGGCACAGTGCGGGACTTAGGCGCCGTGCGGGGCTGCGCCCAAAAACTGTTCCGATGCGAGATAGGCTGGAGCGGCGAGAAATCATTCCAGATGTCGGTGCGGAGTATGAATCATATTATAAAGGCGTTCAACATTCTCAGGAAAAGAGCTGAAACCTAAAAAATAAAAAATACATAAAACAAAATCCCTTTCCAATATCCTAATTCAAGAATTAGGATATTGGAAATTGCCGGGAAATACAGTAATTCTAAATCAGAAAACTATTCTGATTGGTCGGCATAAACCGGCCAATCAGAATAGGAGCGACAGTGAACCATTAAAACCTATGGGGAAGTTTAGACCAATCAGAATCCACGGCGGGATAGTTCAAAATACAGTAAAATGCTGAAAAGAGCTGATTGGTTAAGCTACCGGGGACTTGGCTAGCTCAGCCAATCAGAATAGGAGCGACAGAGACCCATTCTAGCCTATGGAGAATTTCTTTTCCCCATAGAACTCTATGAGAAAGTAGCTCGCGCTCTGATTGGCTAAGCTGGACGAGCCCCCGCCGCTTCAACCAATCAGCTCGTTTCTGCATTTTTAATGTATTTTGAACTGTCCCGCCTTTGAATATGATTGGTCAATTTTTCTCCATAGGATATAATGGGACATTATCACTCCTATTCTGATTGGTTAATACTCCTTCATAGGTTAGAATGGGCCACTGTCGCTCCTATTCTGATTGGTCAATTCTCCTCCATAGGATATAATGGGACATTGTCGCTCCTATTCTGATTGGCTGGTTTATGCCGACTAATGAGAATAGCTTAAACAATTTGAATTACTGTATTTCCCGGCGATTCTCTCTATTGCAATTCCCTATGTAGCGCCGGTCTCGGCGACAATCGCGTTGTTCGGGTTTTTAACTGCTTTATTTGTAAAGAAGGGTTCTGCTCTTTATCTGATAATGTTTTACATTTAATAAAAATAATTTTTTGATTAATACTTCATGCCGCACGGCGCTGAGTGCCGAGATTTCAGTGCACCCATCTCTCCATAGACTATAATGGGAGAAGTAGCTAGCGCTCTGATTGGCTGGGATAGACAAGCACCCGCTAGCTCAGCCAATCAGCTCTTTTCTGTCTTTTTACTGTATTTTGAATTATTCAGCCGTGGATTCTGATTGGTCTAAACTTCTCCATAGACTAGAATGGGTCTTTGTCGCTCCTATTCTGATTGGCCGAGCTAGCCAAGCCCCCGCTAGCTCAGCCAATCAGCTCTTTTCTGTCTTTTTACTGTATTTTGAATTATCCCGCCGTGGATTCTGATTGGTCAATCCTTCCCCATAGGTTTTAATGGTTCACTGTCGCTCCTATTCTGATTGGCTGGTTTATGCCGACCAATGAGAATAGGTTTCAGAATTTGAATTACTGTATTTCCCGGCAATTTCCAATATCATAATTCTTGATATTGCGCCGTTCTAGAGTTTTGGAAAGTGGTTTTTTTTTTTATTATGTTTATTTTTTACGTTCAGCTCTTTTCTGACACTGTTTTCCGCCTTTATAAAGGCGATTTTTTCGGAATCATACTCCTGCTGCACGGAGCGGAGCGCCGAGATTTCTGTCGCGATCTTCGATCCGCTTCCTCGCATGTTCCGATCCTGCTTCACTTTGCCTCTGTCGAAGGATTTAGACCAAAAAAAACCTGATCTGCCTGTCGGAGCTGCCGAGCACTGCACTGCGCCTCGCTTTGCCGACTCTCCATCGTACATGCCTCGGAGTTTTCGAGCGCGGCGCGTCCCGCCCCGGAACGCCTACCCCGCGCCCACACCGTGCCCACTGCCCGCCCCTTCATGCGTCCGACAGGGGGATTCGGGCCGGGAGGCGCAGTATACGCCAGAAAATAGGCGAAAAGCCCGTTCATACATGTCGCCCTTTGTGTCTAAATCTGTAGGGACAAGTGGCCGGGAGATGTCATGATGCCGGACTGGACCGGATGCAGAACAAAGGGGAAAGTCAACGGCTGGTCAGAGAAACGTCACCTGTGAGTCACAAGATGTAACTACATTGTAATCACTTATATGTCTACAGAGCCTGTGTACACTGGTGTCTACCACTATATGGTCACTGTATGGTGGTTATATACAGTCTGCAGAGCCTGTGTACACTGGTATTTACCACTATCTGGTCACTATATGGCGGTACTATTGGTCTTTGTGTTCTGATCAGTAATAGTGTAGGGGTATTATTCAGTCACTTTGTGGTCGTGTTCTGGTGGTATAGTCAGGTCCATATGTAGTAGTGTTATTGGTAATGTTAGTCTTGGTATAGTGGATTTGTTTGGTAGCCGTATGATGGTGATATGTAGGGTGAAGTATTTGCCCCTTGTATTATCTACATTATCTAACAACATGTCCTGGTACATGGTCGTGGTCAGGGAGGAGGAGGAGGGAGGGGAGGGGGCCCCATCCAAAAGTTTGCTTTGGGGCCCTGGCTTCTCTAGTTACGCCCCTGCCTGTGACTGACGATGTGCTCGCTTGTGTGGTGTCCGGAGAACTTAAAGGAGTGCCCTTTCTCATACCTCTATCACCACTTCCTACGCCCCTCCTTGCTCGCTTACCACCTCTAGTTCTCACCATGTTCAAAAGCTAAATGTTATAGCTCTGCGCGTGGCCCAAGATATATGTAATATATAAGAGAGAAGTATATATATTTATGTGGATCGCAATAACGCACTGGTATATTTTAGCGTTATGTGAACTTAAAATCTGGCAAAATTCCACTTTTTGGTGTTGAGTTAGATTTGGCAACAGAGAGAACTCTATTTCCTGAATATATATATCTGTATGACAATAACACACGGTATATTTGAAAGGTATTTCACCCCAAAAACTGGCAAAAATGTTCTCCACTCAGAATAATTTTCAACAACCACTATTTAAAATATATTTCTTTGTATAGGAGATTTGGAGACGGTGTGTTATACAATCACTGAACCACCAAAACTGCAAAAATGAACTTTTCTCCACTCAGTATAACTTTCACCAACCAACCACCATTTAGAATATATTTCTTTGTATATGAGAATTGGAGATGGTGTGTTATAAAATGATTTCACCCCCAATACTGCAAAAACTTAACTTTTTGGTACTAGATTTAGCAAATCCAAGCACTCTGTATAATATATATCCATGTATATGAGAATTAGGCGTTATGTGAGCCTGCAAATGTCGCCAAATAACAGCTTCTGGGTGTGGGAAAGATGCAGCCAGCAATACCAAACTCCCTAACTATTGCTGTCTATGGAGAGGAAAATGCTTTCTAACTAAGTCTTGATTCCCTAAGCGTGCTGCACACTTACCTAACTAACTACCTATCTAATCTGAAGAGCAGTCTGTACAGAACAGAGAGTGAGCTGAAAATTGCGTTCAGAACTCAATACAGTGAAATATATATAACATGATCATGTGATTTTAGAAACCATTGAGAGCCCTACACCTCAGTGATGATGTTTTTGACACCTCTGTGCTCTGCACTGATTGGATGGCTTGCAAAAGTGCAGAAAGTTGATTGGATGGCCGCCAAAAGTGCAGAAAGGCACTGAAAAATGTAAATTAAAATGGCTAGGCGAACGCATGTTGAACGCGAACATTTACTTGAACGAACAGTAAAATGTTTGGTTCAAGAAAATCGTGATGTTCGACTCAAACTTAACTTTTCTCCAACGGTTCGATCAACACTAGTCTTTAACTTTCTTTATTCAACTACTTTTAGACTAATATGTTTATCACATCAAGGTTTATTTTTGTTTTACATGTATATCACTGCAAATAATAATCCCTGTTAAAACATAACTTTTACTAGACTATCTAAAATTATACAATCTAAACCCCTATAAATTACCTCTACATACCTAAATGATACAGCATACTGTGCACTATCCGTCAGTGGAGTTATCGCCCCGAAAAAGGGCGGCTCCGCTTTTATGACAGACAGTATCACTATATACGTGTATAAACACCTTAAATCCAAGCTATCCCGACGCGTTTCCCCCGTACAATTTTAGGGTTCATCAGGGGATTCAAAAACACTCTTATTGCTGTGGAATAAGAATACGCTATATACAACGCATATACAACCTATCTACAACACATATACTTCCTATTCAGATTAGATAGGGAGACTGATACTTAGCTTTGATGCTGTCGGGTATAGAAATGATACTCCCCGCAGCTCCTTTGGTATGCTGGCACCCAGGATAAGAGGGATGCAGAGCAAATCTTCTCTGCTTCCCTTAAATACTTTAAATGGCCCCTCAAATGTATAATAGAAAAACCCTAAATGCTTCCCAATTTTGGGAAAGGGGTTAAAATTAAACCAATTTCCCGGGGTTTCCTTTTATAGAAAGGGGTGGGGCGTTTTCCACATGTTTAAAATTCCCCCGGCTTTCCCGGGATGTTGAACGGGCCATATCCGGAAGGAAAAGACATGTTACTTCCGGATAGGGGGCCGTAAATAAACCCGGGCACTGGCGATGTCCTTTAGCCCGGCCCCAAACCATCGGCCCCCCGCTTCAAAAAGGCTTCACTGCCATGTCAAAAAGAAAAACATTTCATTTCCGGTAAATCCCCGTCACTGGGGCAAAGAACCACACCCCCTTTGATCTCTTTTTTCAAGCCCAAAAACCGCCGCCAAACCCCGCAAAACTTGCGAAACACAGCAAAGAAAAGCTTTTCGGCGAGTGAAATCTTTCCCCGACGCCACCCCCAATTTTTTTCAAAGAAAATTGAAAACCCCCCAGCCATTCCCGGGGGGAAATTTGGGCCTCATTTTCTCAAAAACCCCTCAAGGAAAAATTTATCTTATGATAATACACATATTAAAAATGAGGGCTTAATGCAGGGCCATAAATTTTTAAGGGGGAAACAAATTTCACTGTCCTCATCAATTTAAAATTTTTATCGACTGTAGGTAACCCAATGAATATAATAAAAAAAATTTTTATATGGTACTGATACATACCCAATTTGGTCAGTTTTTAAAAAATAAAAAGGTGGTCCCCAGGGGAAGATGCGAAAAAGGCCCAAGAGCGGGGGTTGAACAGACCCAAACCCGAGCTATTCAATAAAGCAACCAAATTGCAAATTTTTCCCATTGAGGCCCCTTGGATCCCCAAATCCAACAAAAATCCTTGGGGCCCCTCTTTACACAGAATTCGTCTACCCCACTCCCTCCTCTGGGGGAGGTCTCACATTTTCAAAGATCAAAAAACGCAGAGATTCAAAATTTTCACCTTTAAAAGATTTTTCCCACACATTTCGGGCTACTGGCGAAATTTTTTTTCCATTTCGTATATCCCCCAAATGTTCATCCCACTCTTTTTTTTAAAAGGGTTTCCCTCCTTTTTTTTTCCCAATAAAATTTTGGGGCAGGGCATAACACAATTGGGACAAACCCCCTTCTGCCCCTACAGTTAGCAAAATCACAAAATTTAAATTTTTTTTTTCCATTAAAACACTTATAAAGGGTTTTTAAAGTTTTTTTTGTTTAATGGGCAGGCAAACACATCCTGTCCCCCTTTTAAAACATCCCAAATTTGTTTTCTTTCCAACCCACGTCCCTTGAGAGGGAATTGATGTAAAATGACTATGGACCCATCAATTTTTTTATAGACCCCAACCCCTCCGATGGGTTTTATAAAGGGGGGTTTTAAAGGGAAAGGGTTACCCCTTTTGGGTCCTGATCCAAAAATTAAGATTCCCCGTATTTTTTGAGAATTTTAAACCCCACTTCTAGATTTCTGGGCATAAAAAGTTGAAAACTAAAAACGTCCCCTTTAAATTTTACCCTTTTATTTTCCCGGGGGGTTTTTCCCTGTAACAAAATTGCCCCTAGTTCCCTTTTTTTGGGGCAGGGCCAAGGTTATCTAAAACTTTTGAAGGATATCCTTGATTAAAAAAATCTCTCTCTCAACATACCTGCCCGGGTCCCTAAACCCCTCACCCTTGGGGAACAATTTCTCTTAACCCCGGGAAATTGCCCCTTGGGGTATTCCTCTCCACAGGGCAATGGGTAACTTTCCATTGAAAAACAAGTTTTTTTATTTTTCCTGTGGGGTTTCCTATACATGTCTGGTGAATTTTCCCGTTTTTGGGAATTTTTTAATGATAAGGAAATCCAAGGGGGGTAAAAAATCTTTTCCCAAATTTAAAAATGTAAAATTTGCTCCCAAAAGTTTTTTTTATTGATTTGTGCAAAAAAATTCCCCAAAGTGACCCTTGGGACCTTCCCAAGAATAAAAGATGTAATCAATGAACCTCCCCCCAAAAAAAATCGGGGGGGCCCAAATTGTTCAACCCCCTGATTGAGAAACCAAGGGGCCTCCCCCAGCCCAGGAACAGTTTTGCATAGGGGGGGCCCGAAAGGGGGCCCCCCCTTTGGGCAGTCCCCCTTTACGGGGGAAAAGGTCTTGTTGCAAAAGAAAAAAATAGTTATTTTAGCACAAAACCCAAAGCAGTCTGATAAACAAAAGCATTTTTGAGCCGGAAATTTAAAAACCCTTTTTTGTAGACAAAAAAAATTTTCCCTACTCCCTGAATGCCATTTTCAGTTGGGATATTACTTTTATAGGTTTTCACATTTTATAAAAGCCCAAAGAAACTTCTTTATTAACAAAAAATCCCATCCAATTTTACGCAAAACTTCAAAAGGGAAATCTCTTAGTAAGAGGGGCAACGTGGTTACAAAGTCCCCAAGATATTATCCAGTAGACCCCAACATTTTGGCCCGAAAATTTTAAATCCTACCCCTTTGGGGCCAAATTTGGGTCCCCCTTTTAGGGGATATACCCTTAGGGATCTTAAAAAATCGAGTAAATGTAGGTTTTTTGGGGAAAATTAAACCATCATAAATTTAAATTTTTATTTAAATTAAACCTGCCCCCAAAAACCCTCCACAAGTATCCTTTCTATTCCTTTAAAAAGGTTTTTTGAGGGATCAAAAAAAAAAAGAAAAATTAAAACCCTTTTGTCCTTGAGAAGAACGTTACACACATTTTATAAAATGTCATGATTTAATTTTAAACAAATATTTCCCCCCCTTATCGATTTTTTAGAAGATTAAACTATCCCGTTCCAGTCCCCCAATGTTTTCTAATTCCTCCCCTTTTAAGTTTAAATTGGGGAATTGAAAACCCTCTGTTCACACCAGAATAAACCGGAGTTCTTTTGAGACTTTTTTTAGAAATAAATAAATTTTTCCCCTTGAAACCAGCTGCCCTCGGGGGGCATTCTCCCTGTTTTGGATTTTAAATTTTATTTTTTGCCCCCTCTCTTTTTTTCTTCCTCCCCATAAGGGAACTAAAAAACCTATACCCTCAAAACCCTTGTTTCGAAAACCCCAATTGTTTGGCTTTTAAATTCATTTTTTGTTTTTTAAAAAATTTATGCCACTTGAGCTTACCCCACAAATGGTTTGTAAACCCTTTTGTCCATGAAAAATCACGGGGAATTTTAAAATGGGGGCACAAAAGCCCAGGCCCCCTGTAAAAATCTGAAAATTCCCTCTGTTACCAATTGCCAAATCGGTAAGATTTGATTTTTAGGGGGATTTTTTTTTTGATCTAATATCATTGTTTCTGACGATGTCTCGGGCCCCCGGAACGCGGGGCCCCTCTCCACCCTTTCCCTAAAAAAGGGGGATTGTTTGGGAGTTCCCAAAAAAGGATGAAAGGTAATAATCCATAGGCACCCCCAAACCCCTCACCCTGAATTCGGGGCGTGGCCCCCCATTTTTTCTACCCTTTTGTTTCCCCCTTGTTTTTTCCCCCGGGGATTTTATGGGTTGTTTGTAAAATTGGACCCCTGAAGTTTCCCTGCGCAATAAACAATTTTTCCGGGGGGTATTGGCTTAGTTTTTAAAAAAAATTGGGAAAGTCTCCCTTCCTTAAATTTTTTAAAGGCCCCTTGGGGAATTTTTTGGGCGTTTCCGTCCCTTTTCAGTCCTGCCCGGGAAATTTTTCTAAAAAATTTTTTGGGGGGCCCTTTGTTCTCCTTATAAAGTTCGGGAATCCCCCCAAAATTTTGATGCTTGTTCTATCAAATTATTGAGATTTTTTTGGGGGTTTTTTTTCCTTGTGTTTTTTTTTTCCCCCTTTTAAAATAGTTTTTTTCAAAAGGGAACATACAGACTGTCAAATAAGTTTTTGGTTTTCCCCCCCTCTGCAACAGGGATTCGGACTGTGATTAAAGGCAGGTGTTATGAAACCCTTTAAACCCCCAACTATTTAATACGTAAATTAAAAATAATGCCTAATGTTTTTTTGCCTCCCACCCAAAATTTAATTTTGGCCCTCGGAAAAGCTGAATATATTTTGTTTGAATACCCCCCCCTCAAACTGAAGGATCCCCTCTAAACTGACTCCACCTAAACTCGGGAAAAACCCTCAATTTCCCAGTTTCGCCTTTTTCCCCTTTACCCCACAGGGCCACTTAAAAAAACTGGCCAAATATAAGAAATACTACAAATTCAATATAAACAAAAGGATTTAAACCCAAATTATATCACTGAAAATAATAACCCCGTTAAAAAAAAAACCCTTTTATTAAAAACTTTTCTAAAAAATAAAATTTCCTTAAACCCCAAAAATTTTTTTTCCTTTAACATCCCCTAAATAAAATTTGGGTTTCATCAGGGGATTCAAAAACACCCCTCTTATTGCTGTGGAATAAAAAAAACGCTATATAAAACGCATATACAAAACCTATCTACAACCCCAAAATACTTCCTTTTCAGATTAGATAGGAAAACGGGATACAAAGCTTTGATCTGCCCGGGTAAAAAAGGGAAAACTCCACAAAGGGGTTTGGGGCCATTGCTGTATCTTTTGGTATGTAAGGTAATTTAAGGGGTTTAGACCCAAAATTATACAATCAAAAACCCCTAAAAATTACCTCACATACCAAAAATGATACGCATACTGTGCACAAACCCGGTTATTTGGAAATCATTTCATCCCACAGAAACCCAAACTAAGTATCAGTCCCCCCCTTTTCTAATCGAATGGGAAAAGTAAAATTTTTTTGTAGATGGGTTTGTTAAATGCGTTTTAAATAGGTTTTTCTTATTCCACAGCAAAAAAGGTTTTTTAAATTCCCCTAAAGAACCCTAAAATTCTTTAGGAAAGTAGAGGTAATTTATGGGGGTTTTGGGATTGTATAATTTTAGATAGTCTGTAAAAGTTTTTTTTTAAAACGGGGATTATTATTTGCAGGGGGATATTTTTGGCAAACCCCTTTTTATATAAAAATTTGTAGAATTTCTTTATATTATGGCCATTTTTTTAATTTGGCCCTTTTGGGGAAAAAGGGAGAAAGGGCGAACTGATGCAAGAGCGGTGTTTTTCAGACTTTAGGTGGAGTCAGATCAGAGTGCCCTTTTTTTTTGAGAGGGGTATTAAAAAACTAAAATACAGCTTCCCCGACCCAATTTTAAAATTTTTGGGGGGAGGCACAAACATTAGAGCATTATATTAAAATCACGAAAATATACCTAGTGGACAACAACAAAACACCTGCCTTTCAGAAAAACAGCCCGGAATCCCTGTTGACAGAGGGGGAAACAAAACTTATAACAGCTCTGTACGTCAAATAAAAAACCTTTTAAAAAAGGGGGAAAATAAAACACTAAAAGTACCTAAAACAACTCTCAAAAATTTTTGGGATAGAACAAGCATAAAAATTTGGGGGGGGAATCCAGCCCCTTCACTAAGAGAAACAAAGCCTAAAAAATTCTAAAAAAAAATAATCAGACAGGACTGAAGGTAGGGAAAACGCAAACAATCCCCAAAGGGGACCTTCAAAATTTTTAAGGAAGGGAAGCTTTAAATTTTTCTAAAACCAAAGGGCCCCCTCCCCCCCCAGGAAGTTTTGGGTTCATCTGATCCCAAAATTTTTTTCGATACCAAAATTCCCCAAAAAAAACTAAAAGATCCCAAGGGAAGAACAAGAGGAACAAAGCTAGGAAAATGGGGCCCCAACCCAAATTCAGGGGGAAAGGGAGGCAAAAGGGGATTATTAGGGCCTCCTCACCCCCGGGCAACCCCAAAAAACCATTTTCCCCTTTTTTTAAGAAGGAAGGAAGGCCCCGCGCCCGGGCCTGAACATCGTCAGAAACAATAAAAATTGTCAACATCAGATAATCAATCTTACCGTTTGGGCAATTGAGTAACAGAAAATTTCCCCAATTTACAAAAGGGGCCTGACTTTTTTCCCACCATTTAAAATTCATTGATTTTTCATGGAAAAAAATTTTTACATCTATTTGGCTTTAAGCTCAATTGGCTTAAATTTTTTAAAATCAAAATGAAATTGGGAATTCCAGCAATTGGGGTTTTTACAAACAAAAAGATTTAGAGGGTATACGTATTTTGGGTGCCCCTTTAAAGGGGGAGGAAGAAAAAAGAGAGGGAAAAACTAAATTAAAAACTAAAAACAGGAAAGAATGCCCCCGATTCAGCGGGAATACCGTGAAATTTTTTTAAATTTCTACAAAAGTCTCAAAAAAAAATTCCGTATTTTGGGTGAACAGGGGTTTTCCCCAAATTCCACAATTTTTCTTAATAGAGGGGGAAAAAAGAAGTTTTTGGTCGGCACTGGGAACGGGATAAGTCTTTTAATCATCAAACCCCCCGATAAGGGGGGAAAAATATAGTTTATTAAACCCGACATGTATAAAACAATGTTAACGTTTTCTAAAGGGACAAAAGGTTTTAATTCCCTTTTTAAACTTCAGACCCCACAACAACCTTTATCAGGGAACTAAAAAGGGAAACTTAAGGAGGGTTTAGAGACAGGCTTTAAAATAAAAAAAATTTTAAAATTTATGATGCCTTCAAACCCCCAAATACCTACATTCAAACTCGTTTTCCAAAAGATCCATAAGGGCTATACCCCACAAAAAAAGGTAGACCAATAGCCCCTCAGGTGTAGGATAAATTACGCAAAATTTTTGGGTTTCTACATGGGATAATCTGCGGGACTTTGTAACCACGTTCCCCAATTTTTACATAAAGATCCCTTTTATTTTTTTGCGTAGTTTTAAAAGGGGGAATTACATTTTAATAAAAAAGGGTACTTTTGGGTCTAAAGATGTAAAAGCCAATAAGTAATTTTCCCACAAAAAAAGGGCATTCAGGCAAAGAAAATTTTCTGTCTACAAAAGAAAAAGAATTCCGGGCTCATAAGTTTTTTGCCCATAAAGACTCTTGATTTTTTTCTAAGACAAACTTTTTTTCCCTTTTGCAACAAGACCTTCCACCAGCTCGGGGGGAAACTGAAATTTGGGGAGCCCTTGCCTCCCGCAAATGCAAATCTTTTTCCGGGGCTGGTGGGGGCCCCCCTTAGTATTTTCAATCAGGGGATGAAAAAAGGGCCCCCCCCAATTTTTTCTGGGGAGGTACATTGATACATCATAAATTCTCGGGGAAAGGGTCCAAGGGGGTCACTTTGGGAATTTTTTTGGGCCCCAACTCAATAACAACAAAAATCGGTTTTGCATTTCAAAATTTAAAAATGCAAAGAGATGTCTCCCCTTTCTTGGATTTCCTTATCATTAAAGTTTTCCAAATGGAAATATTCCCACAGACATGAAATAAAAACCCCCTACAGCAACTAACAGCTTGTTACACGGGAAAAGTTACCATCCATTGCCCTTTTGGGGAGAGGTTTACCAAGGGAAAATACTGAGAGTTAAAAGAAATTTTCCAGAGGGGAGACTTTGGGAAACAGCCCGGGTATTTTAAAAAGAGAGATTTTTGAATCGGGGAATTATCCCTAAAGGGAGCCCCTAGAATCACCCTTCAGGAAAGGGCACAAAAACAAATGGAAAAAATTTTTTTAAAAGGGGGAAAAACCCCGGGAAAGAAAAAGGGATAAAAAATTAAGGCACGAAATTGTTCCCAACTTTTGATACGGGAAATCTAGAATGTGTGTAACATTTTTTCAAAAAATACTGGGGAATTTTAATGTTGGACCCAGACCTAAAGGGATACCTTCCCTCAACCCCTTTGATAACCTACCCGGGGGGGGGTTAGTTCAAAAAGGATAGATTTGACCCCATAGCCATTATACAAAAATACCCTCTCAAGGCAATTTTTTGGAAAAAAACCCAAATTGGTATGTTTTAAATGTGAACAGAAAATTTTTAAAGCCTGCCCTATATAAAAAAAAAAAAAAACAAACTAAATCCTTCAAAAGTGCTTCTAAGGGGAAAAAAAAAAAATTTATTCGGGAATTTTGCAAACTGTAGGACAAAAAGGAGTAGTCTACATGTGTTTTAAGCCCTGCCCACTAAATTAAAATTGGAAAAACAAGGAGAAACCTTTTAAAAAGAAGGGGTGGGAGAAACACTGGGGGATATACGAAATAGGAGAGATAGGGCCATACCCCGACATGTGTGGGAACATCATAAAGGAATTGTTGGGAAAATCTCTGGGGTTTTTGATCTAGAAGTCGTGAGACCATCCCCCAGAGGAGGAGGGGTGGGAAAACCCAAAATTCTTTGAAAAAGGGCCCAAGGGATCTATCGTATGGATTCGGTTTCACCCAAAGGGGGCCTAAATTTAAATTTTGAAAAAGGGTTTTGTTTAATTGAATAGCCCTCCTGTTTGGGTCTGTTCACCCTGCTCTCCCTTGTTACCACTCCCCCTTTGGGGGGACCACTTTTGGATTTTTAAATCTGACCATTTTGGAAATTATAGTATCAGTACCATATCCATAATTTTTTCATTTATTAAATTAAATTACCTACAGTCTGATAATAAAAGGGTCAGATGAGGAAAAGTTTAATTTTTTGTACCCCGTAAATTTTTTGGCCCCCCCCTTTAACCCTCATTTTAAAATATGTGTAACTATCCTAAGATTTAATTTTCCCTTTAGAGATTTAAGAACTGAGGCGAAAAAATTTCCCCCCGTAATGGCTGGTTTTTCAAATTACATTTGAACAGATGGGGTGGCGTCGGAATGGGTTGCACTCGCCAATGCGTCCTTTTCTGCTGTTACGGGAAGAAAGTGCCCGGGTTTGGGGCGCGTTTGGTTTTCCCGATATAAAGATCAGGGGGTGTGGTTCCCTTTTGCACAGTGAAAGGGCAATTTTCCCCGGGAAAATTTTACATTTTTCTTCTTTTTAGACATGCGCAGTGAAGCCTTTAGAACGCCCGGGGGCCGCATGGTTTTGGGCCGGTCCCAAGACACGCAGTGCGGTTTTTATGCGGGCAAATATTTCCCGGGAAAAACATTTTCCCCTTTTTCCCTTCCCGGAAAATGCCAGTTCAACATCCGGAACGCCGGGGTTTTTAAACATAGTGGGTACCGCAACCATGCTTTTGGAACCCGGGAATAGGGATAATCTAAAACATACCAAATGGAAGCATTGAGGGTTTTTCTATTTTACATTTGGGGGGGCCATTTAAAGGAATTTTAAAGGGAAGGGAAAAAAGATTTGCTCGCATCCCTCTTATCCTTGGGGGCCCGCAAAACCCAAAAGGGGCTGGGGTGGTATCAAAATTTTTAAACCCACGCATCAAACTAAGTAAACAGTCCCCCCTATCAAAACTGAAAAAGGAAGTATATTGTTTTAGAAAAGGTTTATATGCGTTGTATAAAAAGCGGGATTCCCTTTTTCCACAGCAATTTTTGGGGTTTTTTGAAAACCCCTTTATGAAACCCCAAAAATTTTACGGGGGGAAACACTCGGGAAAAGCTTGGATTTAAGGGGTTTATACCGTTATATGATTTCGTCTTTCCAAAAAAGCGGAGCCGCCCTTTTTCGGGGCAAAAACTTTCCCCTGACGGTTTTTGTGCACAGTATGCGTATCATTTTTGGTAAGAAAAAAGGGAATTTATAGGGGGTAGATTGTATAATTTTAGATAGTCTGGGAAAAGTTAAAGGGTTTTAAAAAGGATTATTATTTGCATTTAAAATTGGGCAAATCCTCTGTTTTATAGAATTTGTATATTCTTTTTTACACCCTAACCAAAAAATTTGCTGAAGCAAATCAGAAAACATTTCTGCAAAAACGTGCCAATCAGTAATTCAATATATTTTCTTAAAAAGGGGGAAAAAAGGCCAAAATTTTGTTTAAACAAAAAAAAATCCAGTTAAAATCAAATGGTTTTACATACTTTTTTTTTGCAACTGTTTGGCAAAGTTTTATTACTAGACACTTCCATTACCATAGAGCCATATCAATGATTTTCTTCATCCTGGCAAAAAATTCAGTCCCCAAAGGGGCTGAGACCGTTTTATCAACACCTTGGGCAAGGCAGTCTGGCCTTCTTGGCATCCCAATGGCACACCACACCCTGTACACATGTCCTGCTACCACCCCATAGTCCCATTAATAAGACTCATTTTACCTTTCGGGATCATCCAGCTTTTGTCCAGTGACCTGATTGACAGATGTTGGAACATAATTCCAGATTATTTCTTCAGCAGCAATATAATAATGTCTTATGGTTGAAGACTTGACTGGACTCTTGGAATGTTTGGTGCAGTTGTTCACTATATAAATTGCTTGCATACCGCCTAGGAAACAAGATATTACAGCTTCTACAGGTAAAAAACTACACAATTCTTATATTCTAGGTAAATCAACTAAACGGAAGTTTTGACAAATGGTAATAACAAAAAATAACAAACCTTCTAGGTGGTCATTAACTTGACAGCTGAGGAGCCATTTCCCAATGTTTCGGGTCTCCATTGCACCTTGGATCATTGTTGCTGGGAACAGACTAATGGTATCAACGCGATAATGCTGATATGTTAATACCTGACCATGGAAGTAGGCTGAATGGATATCTACTTCATTCCCCATACCAAACATATACCACTTGACGTTTGTGCTATCACACATGGAGAGGTTTGGTAAGTTCCCATACAAATATCCATTGATAGCTGTAACATAGGAAGATATGATTTAAGCGTAGGTTTTGATGTATAGCAACCATTATTATCTGTCTGTCTGTCGTACTTCTGTCTGTCCTGTTCTGTCCCTGCTACATAAAGTTTTTTTGGGGGTTTTTTACTTTGTCTGTGATAAGTTGATGGATCCAATACTTTTTCTGATGGAATTAATGGCTCTGATAGCACCATTTGCACAGTTGGGGGACTTGGGCATACCCTTTATGTGTTTTCATGTATTTACTCATTATTTTTATTACAATTTTTCTGAACGTATCTAATATCCTAATGTCACATTTAAGTGGAAATAAAAACACGTATTTGTCTTTGTTGCCTCTGGCAGAGGAATAGGTAAATCATTGTTATATTTTTATAATGTGCCCTTAAGCTGCATTATGAACCACCAATTAGTATTTAATAGTTAATGCCCGTTAGCATAAAAAATATAAAAGCCTCAGTTAAAGGCTGGAACAAGCATTAATTCAATGTCTGCTGAAAGGACTCCATACATGTTACATAACCTTTCCTACATGTGAGCAAGTATTGTTTAATACCAGTTTAGCAACTGTTACACAAAAATATTCTATGAGTCTCTTATGTTTTAGACTCTATTCATATCTTCATGGCCTTAATGATAATGTAATGGTGTACATAAATGGTGCTCAACTTACAATGCATTTTATTACTTTCTTGAAAATCTTCATCCTCTTTATTAACTGAGCCAGGATCTGAGCAGTAGGTATTGATATTTTCATCTAGATACCAACTAAAATTTTCATCTATCACAGAGAACATTAAGATAAATTCCTCAAATTGTTTTTTCTTTATTTCTTCAATTTTCCCTGTAAATAAACAGTTTACATTTTTAACAATTGTTGGAGTTTCTAAAAATTAAAAAAGTTGAATAGAACAAAGACATTGACAAGCTGTCTCGCTATTATCATATAAAATATAGTTTTTCTTATTATAGCTATATAAGAGAATTAATGATAATGGATGAAGGTAACCGGGGAAAAAGCAATATTAACTAAGTCCTTTGTTCACCTTTTTTACAGATAAGTAAAGGTCCAACAAGTCCAGAGGAGACATCCTTTGGACCATCAATGTGAGAGTGATAAATCCTGGTTACGCAGTCTTCATCACGTGCAGACGGACCATGATCTTCAACAACATCCCATTTATAAATGTATGATTCACCAGGTGGTACAGCATCATCCTTTTTCTGTGCTTGAGAGGTATTATCTGGGTATATTGCTCCTGCAGATAAAACATAGTTATCGGGATGAACCTAGAATGCAAAGTAATTTACAGTTATATTTTACTTTACAGGAGGGCGATGCTTTTAATTGTTTTTCCATTTTTTTTAACCTCCTCTTCCCCCACAGCCGCGGGTGGAAGGGACTTGCAGGTGCACATTGGTGGCAGTGGCACTGCAGAGATCAGCAGCTGTGAAAGGAGCGGTGGTGGGGGAGATTTTGACAGCATCCTGCATAGTGTTCTGCTGGGAAGAGAGGAAGGAGCAGCGATGCTCACCACCAAGTACAGGCTGATGGTCCACTCTCCAGAACCGGTTAGTGTATTTGTGGGGGAAGGACAGGCATTAGAAAGTTCGTATGTTGGAGAGAGCAAAGAGTGGGGGGTTTAGGGTGGGGGAGCGGGGTTTGAGTGGGGGAGGAGTATTTAGAGTGGTGTATACAGCCAGGGCCGCCAACAGAAATTTCAGGGCCCCATACAGCTGAAGCACCTGGCCCCCCCCCCGTAAATCCCGCCCCCAAAACCCGATCTCGCCCCTCCCCCAGACAAAAAAAAAAAAAAAAAAAAACGGCCTCTAGGACAAAAAATGCACCCATTTTACACATAATAACAGTGGTGCAGAAAAAGAACTTGTATTTGGTGGGTAGTACAATAGCATGTGAAGCACATAATCTGTCCTGTCTGCAACACATCATGACACAGTCTAAATAGCTCCATCCATATCCCCCTCCACCCACATACAATATCTCCCTCCACCCACCTACAAATCTCGCCTCCACCCACATACACTATCCCCCTCCACCCACATACACTATCCCCCTCCACCCACATTACCATATCCCCCTACCACCCACATACACTATCCCCCTCCACCCACATACACTATTCCCCTCCACCCACATACACTATCCCCACCACCCACATACACTACCCCTACACCCACATACAATATCCCCCTCCACCCACATACAATATCCCCCTCCACCCACATACATTATCCCCCCTCCACCCACATACAATATCCCCTCCACCCACATACAATATCCCCTCCACCCACATACAATATCCCCTCCACCCCCAGACAATATCCCCCTCCACCCACCTCCACTATCCCCCTCCACCCCACATCCAATATCCCCATCCACACCCAACATACATATCCCCATCACACACACATCAGCAATATCCCCTCCACCACAGACAATATCCCCCTCCACGCGCACCCACATGGGGCCCGCGAGCTGTGCCCTCCATCCCCCTCCACCGCACGATACAATATCCCGCCTCCATGTTTTCCCTGGTCCACGCAACGTCACCAACCTTCTAAAATAAACACACCAGCAAGAAAGTAAGTGTACCTCCTAAACACCAGCTCATGTATAACCTACAACACCCGCCTACATAGAACCACATAGAGGTCAGACACCATGCACAGGTCACATCACATTACAGTGTAAATACAGCACTGGATCCCCAATTTTAGTAAGCAAAATAACCCCAGAAATCAGGAACTCACCGGAGAAGTCATATCTGTGAGTCGTTCTTTTTTCCCTTTTCCTCTGCATCCGTTCCACACACCGCCATGAGGACTTGTCCCGGCCACAGCTCCTCCCTGCAGAAATTACACACCAAATATCTAGAATCCTCAATTTTCCAGCACCCTCTTTTATCTATTCCCACCTCTGTACAAACTTCCCAGGGGTGGGGGAGAGTGGTACAATCCATAACTTAAAACGAGCTATCTAGTCTCATCTCTATAATATATAAGTGAAGGGAGTGGGATGTTGGGGGTCACATATGGACTAACCCCCCTGAGATAATGCTAACAGCTATGGGCTGCCTCCCCTAACATTATATTACCAGGAAGAGGTAGGCAAATGGGGAAAGGCTCCCGGTAATCAGATAAGGCCCTATTTAGTATGTAGACACCCGCTGGATAAGTTGGTAGGTCCAGCCCCCAGGATGTTGGTTGTACCTATCCATGATACCCATTTATTTGTAGGCGGTCAGGGCCCTCTTTAGAGTTAGGTTGGAGTCAAGGGCCCTCCTTTAGAGGTAGGTAAGAGTCAGGGCCCCCTTTAGATATAGGCAAAGCCGAGGGCCCCCCTTTAGTTTATAGGCCGCGCCAGGACCCCCCTTTAGTGAGTAGGCAGCGCCAGGACTCCCATTAGATATAGCAGCGCCAGGACGATTATCCTCTTATAGATAGGCAAGTGCTAGGGACCCCCTTTAAGATAGGCAGTGCCAGGGACCGCCCTATTTAGTGAGTAGGCAGTGCCAGGTACCCCTTTTATTTGATAGCAGCGCCAGGACCCCCTTTAGTTGATAGGCAGTCAGTGCACCTCCTTGAGTGGATACGGCATCACGCCGCCCTTTATGATAGGCAGACGACAGGGACCCTCCCTTTAGTGATGGGGCGAGCGCCAGGGACCCCACTTTAGTGATAGGCGGCCCAGGGGGCCCCCTTTAAGAGATAAGGCAGCGCCAGGGGCCCCCTTTCAGTGGATAGGCAGCGCCCAGGGACCCGCTTTAGTGATAAAGCAGTCAGGCCCCCTTTAGTTGATAATGCAGCGCCATTGTGACCGGACCCCCCCTTTAGTGATTGGCGCAGTGCCAGGACCCCCCCTTTATGATAGGCAGTCAAGGGCCCCCTTTAGTGATAGCAGCGCCAGGACCGCCCTTTAGTAATCGGCAGCGCCAGGACCCCCTTTATATAATTAGCAGCTCCATTTGGTACCGCCCTATAGTGATAGTCAGCCCCAGGGGCCCCCTTTAGTGATAGGCAAGCGCCAGGGCCCCTCTTTAGTGATAAGCCAGTGTCAGGGACCCCCTTTAGTGATAGGCGTCAGGACCCCCTTTAGTGATAGCATTCAGGACCCCTTTAGTGTAGGCAAGTCAGGCCCCTTCCCATTATGTGATAGGCAGTCAGGGGCCCCTTTTAGTGATAGTGCAGCGCCAGGACCCCCTTTTAGTGATAGGCAGCGCCAGGGACCCCCCTTAGTGATAGGCAGTGCCAGGACCCGGCCCTTTAGAGTATAGAGGGCAGCGCCAGGGACCCCCTTTAGTGAAAGCCAGTCAGGGCCCCCTTTAGTGATAGGCAGTCCAGGACCTCCCAATAGTGATAGGCAGTCAGGGCCCCCTTTAGTGATAGGCAGTCAGGGCCCCCCTTTAGTGATAGGCAGCGCCAGGGCCCCCTTTAGTGATAGCAGTTCAGGGCCCCCTTTTATGATAGCAGTGCCAGGGGCCCCCTTTATGTGATAGGCAGTCAGGTACCCCCTTATATGATAGGCAGGTCAGGGCCCCCTTTAGTGATAGGCAGGCGCCCAGGGAACCCCCTTTAGTGATAGAGCAGTCGGGACCCCCCCTTTAGTGATAGCAGTCACGACCCCCTTTAGTATAGGCATCAGGGCCCCCTTTAGTGATAGGCATCAGGGCCCACTTTAATGATGAGGCATGCGCCAGTGCCCGCCTTTAGTTGTAGGCAGTCAAGGGCCCCCTTTAGTGATAGTCATCAGGGGCCCCCTTTAAGTGTATAAGGAGCCAGTGCCAGGACCCCCATTAGTGATAGGCAGGTCTGGGCCCCCATTAGTGATAGGCAGTCCAGGGCCCCCTTTAGTGATAGGCAGCAGCCCAGGGGCCCCGCCCTTTAGTGAGTAGGCCAGTCAGGCCCTCTCATTTAGTGATAACAGTGCGCATCGGAACCCCATTAGTGATAGGCAGTTCAGGGCCGACCCTTTTGTGATAGGCAAGCGCCAGGGGCCCCCGTTTGTGGATAGTGCAGATCAAGGGCCCCCTTTAGTAGTGATAGCACGTCCAGGGGCCCCCTTGTAGTGATAGGCAGCGCAGGGGCCCCCTTTAGAGAAGGCAGCAGCGCCAGGGACCCCCCTTTAGAGATATGGCAAGCAGAGCCCTTGGACCAGGAGGCCCAAGCGGACCTCCCTGTGCATGGCCCCCCAGACCACCTCGCGACCCGCTAGTAGATAAAAAAAAACAAATCAATCACTTGACTGACTCGGTCCCTGCCGCACCGAGCTGCCGCCGGCTTCCTGCCGCCCTGATAGCGGCGCGGGGGAATTGACATCACCCGGACGCCGCCAACGTCAGCAAGTAGGTGGCGCGCCGCCCGGCAGGTGAAGGCCTAACACCTTCAGCCTGCCCGGGGAGATCAAGCGGAGCGCAGCGCTAGTGGTGCTAGTGCTCCGCTGAACCCCCATCGGCGCAGCCCCGGGAGTCGGGGACATTATCCCCCCAGCTCCCGGCTGGTCTCTGGGCGCTCGGGATGCAGGGCCTGCTGGCGTGCAGATAACGGGATGGTCGCGTCAAGCTGGGCCCTAGGGAGCGACGGCACTGCCTCCGGGGTCCCCCCAAAACTCGGGGCCCCACACTGTGGGCCAGGCGTAGCCGGTTCGGCTGTCCCGCGCTCGCCGTTTGACCTCACCCCCCCTGCTCTGCCGTGAGGTTATAGGGGGGCCCGCTTTGCCGCGTGGCCCCCTTATTCCACCGGGCCCCATACGGTGAGAACCGGTGTACCACCCTGTATGGCGGCCCTGTAAACTACAGCAAGAAGTGAGGGGAATGAGAAGGTTTGAGTGTGGATAAAAAGTTTGGGGAAATGGGTTTAAAGCATACATTCAACTCTCCCTGTTTGGCGAGCGGGTCCGTCTATTTGGGTCCCCTCCCGCCCTCCGGTGAGTTGGCATTCCCCCGCCTGCCTGCAGGCGGCGGTGGTCCTGATAAATTACCGCGCCTCAAGAAGTAGCGCTGGTGCGCTACACTGCGCCGCCGGAACCGCTCCTACACGGCGGGTGAAGGCGGCTCTGCAGACGGCCGCTCACTCGCCCGCGTTCTGCACTTTGCGGGGATGAGGCCAGGAGGATCGCTCCCTTCCTCCTCCGCTCCCTGTATGTACGCGCCGGTGTGTGCCGCCCGAACATACAGTTCAAGGCGGCCATTGGTAAGTGACGCGTCGGCAGCAAGTGGGAGTGACGCGCGGCTGCTCTCACGTCCCCCTGCGCCGCTGAAAGAGATCGGGTCCAGGAGCTGGCCGCGCTCGAGGAGCCTGGTATGGGTTAAGTGGATTTTATTCTATTTTATTTTTTATTAGCTTAGGGGAACTCTACCCTGCTAACATAGAGGGCAACTACCTGGCACAATTGAGGCATCACCCTGGCAACAATGGGTGGCCTACCTAGTGCAACAGAGGTGGGGGCACTACCTGATAACAGTAGGGGTGCACTACCTGGCACAAAAGGGGCACTACCTGGAACAAAGGGGGCCACTAACCTTGGCAACCAAAGGGGGTCACTACCTGGCTAACAGATGGGGGCACTAACCTGGCTACGATGTGGGCACTACTGGCAACAATGGGGGCACTACCGGTGGCAACATGGGGGCACTAACTGGCAAACAGATGGGGCACTACCTGGCTAACAGTAATTGGGGTCACTACTGGCTAACAGAGGGGGGCACTACCTGGCTAACAGATGGGGGCATTACCTGGCTAAAAGTTGGCACTACCTGGCAACCAATGGGGAGCACTACCTGTCAACCAATGGGGCACTACCTTGGCAACCAATGGGGGCACTACCTGGCTAACAGAGGGGCACTACCAGTGTGCGAGCGCGCGCTCGAGTGGGGGCATCCTACTGGCTAACAATGGGTCAACTACTTGGCTAACAATGGGGCAACTACTTGGCTATCAGGATGTGGCACTACCTGCTAAACAGATGGGGAACTACTTGCAATCAGATGGGGCACTACCTGGCTAACATATGGGGGCACTACCATGCAAAAGATGGGGGCACAACTGCTAAATAATGAGGGCAGCTACCTGGCAAACAATGGGGGCACTACCTGGCAACAATGGGGGCACTACCTGGCACAAAGGGGGCACTAACCTGGCTAAAAGAGTGGGGCACTACCTGGCTAAAAGATGGGGGCACTACAATATAAAACAACCTGGCTAAAAGATGGGGGCATCTACCTTGCAAACAATGGGGGCACTACCTGGCAAACAATGGGGCAACTACACCTGGCAACGAATGGGGGCAACTACTGGCTAACAGATGGGCACTACCTGGCTAACAATGGGGTGCACTACTGTGGCTAACATGGGGGCACCTACCTGGCTAACAAAGGGGGCACCTACTGGCTAACAAAGGGTGGGCAATCTACCTGGCTACAAATTTTGGCTCGTACCTGGCTACCGATGGGGCATCTAACTTGGCTACAAGGGTGCATCTCCAGCCGTGTAAAGGGGCACTACCTGGTTATGGGGGCAACTACCTGGCTATAAGGGCAACATACCTGGCTTTCTTTCTTTCCAAATCCGTTATGTCAGTTAGGTGAGTTGGGTTTGTCCTTTTTCGAAGGGGCGTGGCATACGCGACAAGATTGGGCGTGTCATGAAATGTTTTGCCGAGGGCGGCGCACGTAAGCGCGCCTGCCCACTAGAAGTCTCCTGCTTTTTCACTTTCAAAAGTTGGCAGTCTATGTTTCTAAAAGTGGGGTGGAGAGGTATAGATAGGGGGAAGGGATGGGCATACATTTTTCCTATCTTACAAAAACTGGGTGCCACCTGTTGTGAATGGGGCATTATCCAGCTTTCCTGGACACTGGATAGGCTGTCCAGCGTCCAGAGCAAAGGTGGATGAAGGGGAATAATGATCCATGCAGCCAGTGTCGGACTGGCCCACTGGAGGATCGGTGGATCCTCCGGTAGGCCCTGACATCCACACTGCTGGGCCCACACAGCTGGGCTATAGGTGGATGGGGAAGGAAGCTGCAGCATCAGTCACCGGAGCGCCGTCAGTCAGCCTCCCTGCACTTGTTCTCCAGGTTATGAGATAGCCCGGGAGAGCAGTGCTAAAACTAAGCCTTGTGCTCATTTACTGAGCCTCAGCCAATCAGCACTAGGCTTGCTTTTGTGCCTCAGCCTCCGTCCCCCTCCTCTCCTGTTCCTCGGCAGCAGCAGCCATACCACAGGTCAGCTGCATGGGAAACGCTTTCTGCTGCAGTGGGCTCATAAAGAAGAAGAAAGCAGGCACTGAAGGCTCCCAAAAAGGTTTGACGTTTTTAATTTAAATTGGGATGGGCGGAGTTAATCATGAGGTGGGTGGAGCTTAAACCTGGAGAGCCCGGTAAGTGTTGTGTGATGTGAGTGACATGTGTAGTGTATATGGCCAATATACTGTATATGTGAGATATGCAGTTCTTGATGTGTCTGTGTCAAGTGTTTAATTTATTACTGGCATCACTGTGTTTTATGTGTTCAGTGTTGGGAATGTATACAGTGTGTGAGTGGTGTATATGGGATGTATTTGGTGTGTGTGTGTTTTATACGGCACGTATATGGTGTGTGAGTGGTGCATACGGGATGTATACTGTGTGTGAGTGGTGTATTCGGGATGTATATGGTGTGTGAGTGGTGTATACGGCATGTATATGGTGTGTGAGTGGTGCATACGGGATGTATACAGTGTGTGAGTGGTGTAAATGGGATGTATACGTGTGTGAGTGGTGTATATGGGATGTATACGTGTGTGAGTGGTGTATATGGGATGTATATGGTGTGAGTGGTGTATTCAGGATGTATATAGTGTGAGTGGTGTATTCGGGATGTATATTGTATGTGAGTGGTGTATACGGGATATATACGGTGTGTGAGTAGTGTATATGGTGTGTGAGTGGTGTATATGGGATGTATATGGTGTGTGAGGAGTGTATACGGTGTGCGAGTGGTGTATACGGGATGTATACGGTGTGAGTGATGTATTTGGGATGTATATGGTGTGTGAGTAGTGTATACAGTGTGTGAGTGATCTATACGGGATGTATACAGTGTGTGAGTGGTGTATACAGGATGTATACGGTGTTTGAGTGGTATATACGGGATGTATACAGTGTGAGAGTGGTGTATACGGGATGTATACAGTGTGAGTGGTGTATACGGGATGCATACAGTGTGTGAGTGGTGTATACGGGATGTATATGGTGTGTGAATGGTGTATACGGGATGCACACGGTGTGTGAGTGGTATATTCAGGAGATATATGGTGTGTGAGTAGTATATATGGGATGTTTATGGTGTGTACAGGATGTATGTAGTTCGTCAGTGGTGTATACGGTGTGTGAGTGGTATATACGGGATGTATACAGTGTGAGAGTGGTGTATACGGGGTGTATACAGTGTGTGAGTGGTGTATACGGGGTGTATACAGTGTGTGAGTGGTGTATACGGGATGTATACAGTGTGTGAGTGGTGTATACGGGATGCATACGGTGTGTGAGTGGTATATTCAGGATATATATGGTGTGTGAGTATTATATATGGGATGTTTATGGTGTGTACAGGATGTATGCAGTTCGTCAGTGGTGTATACGGTGTGTGAGTGGTGTATACTGTGTGTGAGTAGTGTATACGGTATGTATACTGTGTGTGAGTAGTGTATACGGTATGTATACAGTATGTGAGTGGTGTATACGGGATGTATACAATATGAGAGTGGTGTATACGGGATGTATACAGTGTGTGAGTGGTGTATACAGGATGTATACAATATGAGAGTGGTGTATACGCATACATGCCAACTTTTGAAAGTGAGAAAGCAGGAGATGACCACACCCATCTTGATGGCGAAAGCCATGCCCCCTTCTAAAAGCCACACCCCACTCCAGATAACTATGTAACGGCTCTGGAAGAAAACTAGATTAGGGTTTTGGCGTCATCCAGCTTTCCTGGACTGTTGGATGGTCTATTCAGCATCCAGTAGAGCTGAGGGATACCGCCAAACTGTGCCCCAATAAGTAGATATGTCAGTGCCCTATTTGAACCGTGTAGCCAGGTAGTAGCCTCCTGTAGTCAGGTTGCTGCCCCCTTCTAGCGAGGTCGCTGCCCCCCCAATAGCCAGGCAGTACCCCCAGTAGCCAAGTAGCTCTCCCCACTAGCCAGGTAGTGCTTCTTATAGCCAGGTAGCTGTCCCCACTAGCCAGGTAGTGCTTCTTATAGCCAGGGAGCTGTCCCCTTATAGCCAGGTAGTGCTTCTTATAGCCAGGGAGCTGCCCCGTTATAGCCAGGTAGTGCTTCTTATAGCCAGGGAGCTGTCCCCTTAAGCCAGGGTAGTGCTTCTTATAGCCAGGTAGCTGTCCCCACTAGCCAGGTAGCTGACCCCTTATAACCAGGTAGCTGACCCCTTATAGCTAGGTAGTGCTTCTTATAGCCAGGGAGCTGTCCCGTTATAGCAAGGTAGTGCTTCTTATAGCCAGGTAGCTGTCCCCACTAGCCAGGTAGCTGACCCCTTATGGCCAGGCAGTGCTTCTTATAGCCAGGTAGCTGACCCCCTTATAGCCAGGTAGTGCTTCTTATAGCCAGGTAGCTGTCCCCTTATAGCCAGGCAGTGCTTCTTATAGCCAGATAGCTGTCCCCTTATAGCCAGGTAGCTGACCCCTTATAGCCAGGTAGTGCTTCTTATAGCCAGGTAGCTGACCCCCTTATAGCCAGGCAGTGCTTCTTATAGCCAGATAGCTGTCCCCTTATAGCCAGGTAGCTGACCCCTTATAGCCAGGTAGTGCTTCTTATAGCCAGGTAGCTGACCCCGTATAGCCAGGTAGTGCTTCTTATAGTCAGATAGCTGTCCCCTATATCCAGGTAGCTGACCCCTTAAAGCCAGATAGTGCTTCTTATAGCCAGGTAGCTGACCCCTTATAGCCAGGCAGTGCTTCTTATAGCCAGATAGCTGTCCCCTTATAGCCAGGTAGCTGACCCCTTATAGCCAGGTAGCTGACCCCTTATAGCCAGGTTGTGCTTCTTATAGCCAGGTAGCTGTCCCCACTAGCCAGGTAGCTGTCCCCTTATAGCCAGGTAGTGCTTCTTATAGCCAGGGAGCTGTCCCCTTATAGCCAGGTAGTGCTTCTTATAGCCAGGTAGCTGTCCCCACTAGCCAGGTAGCTGACCCCTTATAGCCAGGTAGTGCTTCTTATAGCCAGGGAGCTGTCCCCTTATAGCCAGGTAGTGCTTCTTATAGCCAGGGAGCTGTCCCCACTAGCCAGGTAGCTGACCCCTTATAACCAGGTAGTGCTTCTTATAGCCAGGTAGCTGACCCCCTTATAGCCAGGTAGTGCTTCTTATAGCCAGGTAGCTGACCCCTTATAGCCAGGTAGTGCTTCTTATAGTCAGATAGCTGTCCCCTATATCCAGGTAGCTTGGGGCGTGCAATACAAGGCTGCTGGGGACGGGGCTGCAGCCGGCTCCCAGGAGATGTCACTCACGCACTCCGTGGGTCAGGAGCAAGAGCCCGACGAGAAGGAGACGGCAGGAACACAGACAGGGAGAGAAGCTCTCATCACTGCTCGGTGAGGAGGAGGTGAGGGGAGAGGAGGGGGAAGGGAGGAGAATGAGGGGGAGTGCAGCGGGCAGCGAGACACTGACAGGCCAGAGATAGTGGACGCAGCTCACACTGTAGGCAGCAGCACCAGACGCTGGGAGGTGCAGCTCACAACTGCTGTCAGACACACACGATCGGGTAGCATCGCCCAGCGTCCTGTACCGCTGCTTCCAGTGTGAGCTGCGCCCGGACCATAATGTGCTATAAGATAAGGGCTGACCTGGTGGCTGTCTGTGTTATCCACTGCTGCTCTTCATGATTGTGCTGTCAGGAGCCTCTGACCCTCCGCCGGCCGCAGATCACTGTCATACTTATGAGCAGGACCTCCTGTGTGCGCTGCCCAGCGGGAGATTTTGCTGACTCTCCGGGGGGGGTGGGACATGACCCCCATTTGCGGGAGAGTCCCGCCAGAAGCGGGAGACTTGGCATCTATGTGTATACGGGATGTATACAGTGTGTGAGTGGTGTATACAGGATGTATACGGTGTTTGAGTGGTATATACGCATAGTTGCCAACTTTTGAAAATGAAAAAGCAGGAGACATTAGTGGGCGGCATTGCATGGACACGCCCATCTTGACGGTATGCCACGCCCCCTCAAAAAGCCACACCTACTCCACCTAACTGCATAACGGCTTTGGAAGAAAGCCAGGTAGATGCCCTTATAGCCAGGTAGTAGCCCCCCATAACCAGGTAGTGCCCTTTACAGGCAGGTAGATGCCCCTTGTAGCCAAATAGATGCCCCCTCTGTAGCCAGGTTGAGCCACATTTGTAGCCAGGTAGATGCCCCCCTTTGTTAGCCAGGTAGATGCCCCCCATTGTTTGCCAGGTAGTGCCCCCATTGTTTGCCAGGTAGTGTCCCCATTGTTTGCCAGGTAGATGCCCCCATTGTTTGCCAGGTAGTGCCCCCATTGTTTGCCAGGTAGTGCCCCCTCTGTTGGCCAGGTAGATGCCCCCATTGCTTTCCAGGTAGTGCCCCCATTGTTTGCCAGGTAGATCCCCCCATTGTTTGCCAGGTAGTGCCCACTCTGTAGCCAGGTAGTGCCCCCATCATTAGCCAGGGAGTGCCCCCATTGTTAGCCAGGTAGTGCTGCCCCATTGTTAGCCAGGTAGTGCCTCCATTGTTGCCAGGTAGTGCCTCCATTGTAGCCAGGTAGACCCCCCATTGTAGCCAGGTAGTACTCCCTTTAGTAGCCAGGTAGTGCCCCCATTAGTAGCCAGGTAGTGCCCCCATTGTAGCCAGGTAGTGTCCTCCATTGTTGCCAGGTAGTGCCCCCATTTGTAGCCAGGTTTTGCCCCCCATTGTGTAGCCAGGTAGTGCCCCCATTGTTAGCCAGGTAGTGCCCTCTCTGTTGCCAGGTAGTGCCCTCCATTTTTTATCCAGGTAGTGCCCCCTCTGTTGCCAGGTATTGCCCCCATTGTAGCCAGGTAGACCCCTCATTGTAGCCAGGTAGACCAACCATTGTAGCCAGGTAGACCCCCCATTGTAGCCGACAGTGCCCCCCTAAAACTATTAAAAATAAAATAATAAAATCCACTTACCTGACCAGGCTCCTGCAGAGCGGCCCGCTCCTGGACATCTCCTCAGCAGTGTCACAGGGGAAGTGAGTGCAGCCGTGCGTCACTTCCCCTGTGACGCTGACCTGTGTGTACGGCGCACAGCGGCGCTGGACATACAGGGGGAGAAGGGAGGAGGGAGCGATCCCTTCTGCCTCCTCCCTGCTCAGCGAGGTTGGCGGGTGAGCGGCGCAGCGCCCGCTTACCCGGTGGGAACGACGCCACGAGTCGCACCAGCGCTACTCTGGCGCCGCGGTCATTTAAAGGACCCCCGCCGCCTGCTAGCAGCGGGAGGAATGCCAACTCCCCCGGGAGGGCGGGGGGGGGGGGACGACCCCAAATAGCGGGACCCCCTCGCCAAAATGAGAGAGTTGGCATGTATGTATATACGGGATGTATACAGTGTGAGAGTGGTGTATACGGGATGTATACAGTGTGAGTGGTGTATACGGGATGCATACAGTGTGTGAGTGGTGTATACAGGATGTATATGGTGTGTGAGTGGTAAATTCAGGATATATATGGTGTGTGAGTAGTATATGTGGGATGTTTATGGTGTGTACAGTTCGTCAGTGGTGTATACGGTGTGTGGGTGTGTGAGTGGTATATACGGGATGTATACAGTGTGAGAGTGGTGTATACGGGATGTATACAGTGTGTGAGTGGTGTATACGGGATGTATACAGTGTGTGAGTGGTGTATACGGGATGCATACGGTGTGTGAGTGGTATATTCAGGATATATATGGTGTGTGAATAGTATATATGGGATGTTTATGGTGTGTACAGGATGTATGCAGTTCGTCAGTGGTGTATACGGTGTGTGAGTGGTGTATACTGTGTGTGAGTGGTGTATACGGGATGTATACAGTGTGTGAGTGGTGTATACGAGATGTATACAATATGAGAGTGGTGTATACGGGATGTATACAGTGTGTGAGTGGTGATAAGATTATTTTTCACACATTGAGCATTGTAAAAAAAATACTCAATGCCAAAAATGCACTTTTTGGTCATCCTCCAAAAAATTGGAATAAAAAGTGAATAAAAAATTGTATCCCAAAAAATACCAATAGAAAATGCACTTCAGTCCACAAAAAACAAGTACTAACACTGGTCCATAGATCAAAAATAGAAAGTTAAAAGGCTCAGAAAATGGAGCTGCAAAGCAAATGAAAAATGTTTTGTTTTGTTAGGCCTCGTTCACACGACTTATTTCGGACGGATTTGCCGACGGATTGACCATCGTCAATCCGTCGCCAAATCCGTCCAAAATAAGTCACAGCCTATTTTCTATTGATTTCAATAGAAAATACGGCTCTCTTTTCACACGACGCGTAGTTCCGTTCCGGATTGCCGCCGCGGATTACGACGGCAATCCGACGGAAAAACAATGTGCATGGTCAATTATTTCCGGCCCGGATTCACCACCACAATGATTGTAATGGTGAATCCGTCGGGAATCAGTTACAAATACGTGCCACACAAAATTTAGAAAAAATAACAGGGAAATCCGTTTAAAATCTTTTTCGAAATAACCCGTGTTTGAACGAGGGCCCTTAAAAGTTTAAAAGGAAAATTTTACATATACTACACTCCATAAAATCAGTCTATTTGAAAATAACACCAAATTATTTTAAAAGTTCATTTTGTCCCACCAAAAAAGCCCTCATACATTTACAGTATTCAGACTGAAAAAAAGTTACGGCTCTTGGAAGGCAAAAACTAACATGACATAAAACCTGCAGCAGCAGGAAGGGGTTAAATAGAGCTGGTAAATGTTATGTATGTATTGGAAAGTGTGCTATAAATCGCAGTCTTTTTTAATTACACCCCTCCTCCCTACGTGCTTCAATGAGCCTTGGGCAGCCATGAACCTCTCACGGGGTCACCAGTCAAAAATTTGTCTAGGTACTAACTATTGCACATAGGAAACAATGCACAAAACCTGCTTTTCTTTTTTACTTTGACCTTTCTTGTTTAACCCCTTAAGAACCCAGCCAGTTTTGGCCTTTCTGACACAGCCATGTTTTTGAAAACTGACATGTGTCACTTTATGCGAGAATAACATTTTCACACGATTACCTATCCATGTGATTCAGACGTTTTTGTTGTGACACATTGGGCCACGTATGAAAACTGTCTAAAACTCCCTTTGTTGCCTATAGCAACCAATTGGAGTGTTCATTTCATTTCATATAGTGCTCTGAAGAAATGAGAGGGGCGCTCTGATTGGTTGCTATGGCACAAAAGTGAATTTTTAGACCTAGACAATTTCATACATGTTGGCCTCCATTATGCTTTATAGGACCCTACACATTGTTTATCCCTCCTTGCAGAGGACAGTAACAAGTAGTGATCACCCTGCTGTTTCCCATACCGCTGTGTCCCTTATTCTGTAAGATGCTAGTATGTTTAGATCATTTACCCCTCAATCTTATTCAAGAGCAGTGTTAGCCGTGCGCACCCAAGTCTAGCCCCGCCCACTGACATTAGTCACATGTTCTACCTATTCAAATGTAATAAATTTGTCAGTTGAGTGGGCGGGCTATCCTCAATTGGCTGTTTGTAAAAAACTGACCTGAAGGACTCTTCGTATGACATCTTCCTGGGCTGAAACTGCAATTCTGAGCAGTAAATACACAAAAACATAAGCATCTTTCATAATAAGGACAAGCGCGGAAACAGCATACTTTCACTACTTGTTCTGTGCCCTCATCAAGAGGCCATAATCTATTAGACAGTTCTCTTTAATTAGAAAAATTTGTCCAATGATCCTTGTAACCCCGTGTAATAGTATAAAAATTTAGTGAAATGTAAAAAAATTGTCAATTTCAATTGCGTAAAATTTCGGTGTCAAGACAGATAATTATATATTCACGAAAATATTTTCTATTATCTACCATATTCTACATGGGGTGTTCATTTTTGATTATTTGTTTACATATAGGGGGCTAGACATAGAATTGTAGATAGTAATCACCAAAGTTTTCTTACCAATTTCTTCTAAGTTTCGGCAATACCCGATAGGTGGGGTAAACTACTATTTGAGGCTACAGGGTATACAAGGAGGAGCCAGAATTTGGCTTTTGGAACGCAGGTTTTGGATGGGTGTCATGTTGCATTTGTAAAGTCCTCTAAAGTATCCAACCAGTGAAACCTTTATAGATGGTCCCATTTTGTAATCAACACCCGCAGGGATCCTCCGTGTAGTGTAATGTGCTTTGCACACAGTTGTTCCATAGTTTTTTTTTTAGCATTGGCTAAGAAAAGGGGAAAGCTATTTCACCATGTTTTTTGCTTCATTTTATACAGCTTCGCCGTATGGGATCAATGACAGATAACGATTACCATGTGGTTCGGTACTATAACAAGAAAAAACAATTAAGTGCTTTTTTATAGTATTATTACTTTTACCACCATAAAAAACGTGCACGTTATGTCTCACAGTTTGAAGCCTTAACATTTTTTTTATCTGTGAAGGAAGCTTATGTAGGGGCTTTTTTTAAAAATTTTTTTTGCGTGGATGAGTTGGCCATTTTTTTATTAGTATCATTATGGGTTTTCATATGACCTTGGATTAAATTTTTATTAAGTTTTTTTTGTGAGGCATTTTATGAACAAAATACTCAAATCTTTGAAAGTTTTTTATTTTTTTACAGTGTCCTGTGAGGTATTAAATGGAACATGCTAGCTTTACTCAGCAGTCAATACGATACAGCGATACCAATTTTGTATATTTTTATTGGTTTACTGCTTTCTCACAATAAAAACACTTTCAAAAATAAAACAAATGTATTTGCTTAGCCATAGTCGATAGCCAAAAACTTTTTTATTTTTCTGTGTCGAGCTGTATGGCACTTTTTTTTGCGGATATTTGACATTTTTATCGGTAAACTCAGTTTTTGGAACGAGGCTGTTTGATCGCTATTAAATCCATTTTTTTTTTGAAGCAGGGTGATGAAATACTGAGCATACAAGTATATGTTTTTATTGTCTTATTTTTAACAGCGCTCACTGTGCACTGTACATGACAAGTATGTTTTACTTTGTGGGTCGAGACGATTACAGTGATACCCAATTTATATAGTTTTATTATGTTGAAGTCTTTTAAAAAAAAGTGTGTTTTATTGTGTAAAACGATATTTATGCATCGCTATCTTCTGATAGCGATGCGTAAATATTGATAGCCAAGAGCGTTAACCCCCAAATGATAACGTAATGCGTATGTTCCAAGACGATTAGAGGTAACAGGAAAATGTAATCTGCTAAACACATTTTTCAAGAATTTATGTTTGTTTTTTTAATTTTCCATATCACTATTTAAAAAAAAAAAAAATAATTAAGTTTTCATTTCGTCCACTAGGCCTAATAATAATCAGGCACTTCATTCTGTATCGTATGCTGTTTTAGTTACACTGAAAGGTGACATCAATGTTTATAGATAACACAGATCCACCATCACAAGTTCGACAGCAGTCACTGCTCCCCCTCCCCCCTCCACACACTGACTTCTTCCCAGTCACAGCACATGATTAGAGAAACTCTCATGGAAAGCCAATTTGGTCGAGGCTTCTTTACACCAGACTCTTATTTATGCCCAAGTAACTGCTGTATAGGCATCTCTCTATATCTGTTGAAAAGCAGCTCAGTAAGATGGGCTTGCCCCCATAATCATAAAACCAACAGGAATAAAAAAAAATCTAAAATCAGAAAAGAAAATCGCTAAGACCGAAAATAATAATGTGATCATATCTTTTTAAAATTATAAAAACAAAAATGTGCATAGAATTCTGTCTAACCATCACAGTTTGGCCCTTGTTATAGTCACTCAGATCTTTATATTTGCCCATTTTTTCCTGCTTCCAATACAGTAACTTCAGGGACTTGAGAAACTGACTTTGTCCTTGGTGTCTAATTTATCCCACTCCTTGATGGATGCAATTGTCAGGGGGCAATGCTATTTACTTCCTTTGTCATTGGTTTTAATGTTATAGTTGATTGATTTAAATTCTCCTTGCAAAAAGGGGATGGTCCCCTGGACAATGTTAGATTTTAGGCCCCCCCCATGATACATAGTGTGTCAGTCCCTCTGTCAAGGCTGCCAAGTCTCCTTTCCTCCTTATAGATTGTTAATATGATTAGATTACTTTTTCCTTGTTTGTTCGTCCCCCAGTTGTAATGTGCTGTGGAATCTGTTGGCACTATATAGATAAAAAGAAAATGTTCTGTCCTGGATGAACTCTTCATTACTTCCATGCTCCAATAAATCCTAGCAACAAAGGTGATGTCCTATGCCATTACAGGTTGAGTTCTGAGTGCTTTTTTGTAACTTTTGTTATTTGCAGTTTCCTGTCCTGTCTGTCCTATTTTATTAAATGTTCGACAACCTCTTTAAGTTCTATGATATTTTTGGAACAAACTAACACTTATAACAATTTTCCATATATCATTTTAAAGACAAAGGTTGATCATTGCAACTATTGATTCAACTTCTTGTTGCTCTACTTAGGCCCCATTCACATCACACTTCCTGCCTCTGTTGCAGGTATTCATTAACTGGAAAATAGATATCCTGACATATGTTTTCCAATGGAAAATAGAGCAAACGTAGTCCAAAAGAGACTATATATGTCTTATTGTTTCCTATGGTATCCATTGATAGGATTTTTCCAAGGTATTTTTTATGGATTCATGCAATGGAGGCAGGAAACATAATGTGAATGGGGCTCTACTGCTCTTCATAGTCATTTTTAATATTTATTTTCACTTTCAGGTTAACATGTGGACATTTCTGTTCTACGGTCACATCACTTTACCTTCATTCTCCTTAGTGTATTGTACTCCATGTGGATGTAAGGAGTACGGTCTAGATGCAAAATTTTTGAGATGAATAGTCATTGTGTCACCAATTTCGGCTGTCATGATGGGACCCAAAACTCCAAGCCAGTTTGGTTTCTTAATTTCTTCTGTATATGCCTCATTTGTATATTGTAAGTAAACCGCTTTTTTGTAGACTCTGCCTATTCTGTTGGTGCCAGGTTGTAGAAAGATGCTGGCATGTCTAGATAGAAAGAAGACCACGATTTGCAACAGCATGCTGGAACAGAATATTTACTCTACTTATACACATATGTGCTATACATAATAATATTTTAAATTCATTGCCTCCTGCATACAGCAATGCTGAAATGTGGTATAAATTTATAATGGTTTAACATAGTTTTGGGTACATTCACACAAGTCTGTATGGGCGACATGTATGACCCAGGCACGCATTTTTTTTGCGCACATTTGTAGTGTAGAATGCTCCTGAATCTATGAACCTCTTCTAATGTGGGTCATAGATTTAGCGCTTTATAGCTACAAAGCGACACTTCTGGCTCAGATAAATCACTTTTACAGTGCTCTACCTGTTCCAGTAGTAAAGTGCCTGGATTTGCCATTCAAAGTCATAAGTGTATAGCTTTGTACGGTTGTAGTGCGACACGCATCTAGCACGCCCCCGATCTCAGGCGCATTGCAAAGTGCCACAGGCGCTCTTTAATGCGCCTGATTAAAAATATAGCGAACAGGCTGCACTGGTTTTCGGGCTGAAAAGACGCCAGACTTCTGGCGCAGCCCCATTAATACATGTAACTCTTTGTCTTTATATGCAGAAGGAATTGGACCACTGTTGCAGTTTTAATCAATTTCCTCATATGTTCTTAACCTACTTCATGTGAAACTGAATTTAAAGTAAAGCATGTATATGCCCCTCCCAAAAATATACTTTACCTAACATATTTTCTTTTCACATTGAGCAAATTGGAAAATGGATTGTACATCCGAAAGCAAAATGTATGAGTAGTGCAATCACTTCTGCAGAAGTTTTACAATTTATGTACTGAATTAACCTTTGAAAACATTGCTATCCATTATGCTGTTAAAGCTAACATTCTATTAGCTCATTTAAAATTTATGGGGCAACATGCACAGATTCATGACTTAACTCTTATAGGAGTTTTGAGTACAGCTGAGTAAGAGCACTCAGCTGTATTTGGGATAAAGAGATATCTGTTCTTAAGATACGTGTCAGTCCAGAAGTGGGACCCGCATCGGTCACAAATGTATAGCATAGCCTGAGGATATGCCATAAATGTATAAAAGGTGAATACCCCTTTAAGATTAATTTACATAGATACAGGAAACCCTTGCAATACACTATAGTCCTGCATGTTTATATAAGATGGTATCAGTAATGGTATCAGTAAAAGGAATTCTAATGATTGCATTATATTAGTCTTTTACTTATAACTGTAAAGTGACTTCAAAGCAAAGATTAAACAACAGATCTAATCATTTTTACTTACTCATCATCAGCAATTGATTTTCCAGAGATGATATTCAACCCACTAGGGGCATAATCCCAGTAGACTTCTCTAATTGCTATATAGTATGTTCTCTTTATACCATGCACACATGCCCAGTCCATGATGGTGAGCAGGCATATTGCTAAAACCTTCATTTTCCTGGGACACATTGGAAGAGCAGTCTTTGTGGGAAGCAGACTCCCTGTTTTGTGGAATCTCTGAGCCGTTTGTATTGCAGAAGTTTCATAACAACCTTCTGGTTGTTTGCAAATTAAACAGTGATTCCAGTAAACTCAGATGGCAAACATCCTGCAATGTGACATGATGTACCTATGTCTGATGCAGAACATCAAAGTTTATTCATGACCCAGAGGCAGTGTCGACCTGAGTCAGCCCGAATTCCCCAACCAACCCCACCCCCCCCTTTACCCTTGAGCCCCAATAACAACACGACAAATGGCTTTTGGATTAAATGGCCACAGCGGCCGTTTTATTAACAAAAATATAAAACAGTAATAAATAACCTTCCTTATTAAAACATTCCAATTAACATACCCCCATACAACATTCAACCCCAAAAATCAACATGAAACCATCCACACCATAGGGGCTGCAGGTCCATGGAGCCACCCCCACGGTCTGGCGACCCATTCTCTTTTGAAACTGTACACGTCAGCAGTCACCCCAGCTCGAGGGCAAAAGCGCTCACCCAGCCCGGCGACCGCTACCTACCACCTGGCTCTCATGAGTCCCCCCACCTGAAAGAGCCCCACCGTTCGCCAGACCAACACAATTCCATCATGTGAAATTGATGGAGCCATAGCGGGCTATGACTCCCACCACCACTTTTAGCTCCAAGACCCCTAACGCCACATCAAGCATGCGAACAACTAACGCATTGAGCCGCACCCCACCGCCCCCAAAGCCCACTCAACTCCATCCTGGAAGCCCAACTCCACAAATCCCAGCAACACGTTAAGATGACTCAATCCGCCCACCAAAATTTCCATCCACCGGCTCTCACCTCCCCTGAGGCGCACGACCCCCCTCCGATCCACAAAACACAAACACATTCCGTTCAACATAACCCGACCTTGTATAAGGCTCGCTCCAGACCCGAATCGCTCCCCTCCATGACTTCCGGGGCACAATGTCAGACCAGACTACCATGACACCTGGGAACAAAGACCAGATACACAGCAAATCATGGCGGATGTCCCGGATAAGCTCCCGTACAGGGCGACAGCCCAAGTCATTGCCCCCTAAGTGAAGAACCAGCACATCTGGAACACGGATCCACTGTGCAAATCGATTAATTTCATACAACAGGATCCCCCCGCTCACAGCATGCCAAGCATTTCAAGCCTCCGAAACAACTGCCAATTCTCGCGCACACCCATCTGACGGCCCACTCAAGCGCAGATCCGGCACGTTCGGCTCCCCTAAAAACACAAACCGAGTGTCGCCACGAACGCCACACCAGGCCCGGCGGTTTAGGACCTGGGGGAGGAAACAAACACAACCATGGGAAGCAAGGAGCGCACATACCAACACACAAACAGAAAGAAGGAGCGTAAACTTATACGAGAAAACAACCAGACAGTAAACACAGGAGAGAAAGAAAGAAAAACGCGAGCAATCCGCGACTCAATTAGCCTAGCAGGGTGGTAGCCGTATAAACAGCCGATAAGCGCTCCGATTCCCACCTGGCCAATACAGCATTTTACAGCATCAGAAGATAGACCCAAACTCGCCACCTCAGTCGCCGCGCCAATACCGAAAGGAGTGTGGCGCGAAACTGCCCGGATCTGACCCCAGCTGAGCCAGACATTTCCGATACACACCCGTAAATTGAAAATGGGACAAGAACTCGCTGTTGCAATGTCTCAGCACCAGACCCGTCACTGCCTGAAGACACGCTAAATAAGGCCGACTGCATACTACCGGGCACATGCTTGACCCCTTCACCTCCCCCAAAACCACGACCTTCCCCCTGCCAAAACTCTCCCCCGTAGACCGCCGAATATGGAACTTGACCCTGTCACTCCACATCCCCCCACTATCCTCCCCCCCCCTCTGTCTTACTTGGCGACACCAACTCCCCCATCCACAATGCCCCGAAAAACGCCCAGGAAAAATCTAACCTGAACAAACACAACTTCAACTCATCGGAACACACATCTGCCAACACCCCCCCCTAAATGTGCTAACAACCGAAAGTCCACCGGACACCTAGAATCCTGAGTGACCCGGCCTTTCCGAAAACCCCGTACCACCTGACACACCACAAAAGCCTTAGTGCAATCCACCTGGGCCCGCAACTTGAACCCAAACTGGAAAGGAAACGAGAAACCCTAGATAAGGACCAAACCAACTTGGACGCATGACCTAAAAAACAACACAAAGCCCATGGCCGATCCTCCTCACACACCCGTTCACCCAATCCCTGAAGCCAAGCACTCCAGACATCTTCAGGAAGCTTCATATGCCACCCACATCTTGTCCGCCAAAGAAGCCTGAATCAGGCGAGCGGACTCCCATTGACCAGCTCCCACAAATGCCCCGGGCAAGTAAGACCTGTGGCTGCAGCTCCAGGCGCCAGTTCTCGAAATCTGTCCCACTGGAAACGAGACAAAGCATCCGCTATTGAATTGTGTACCCCAGTAACATGCTCCACCACCACCCATGCATTAAGATCCAAACAACACAAAACTGGCTTGAACCACTCCCAGGTTGTCACAATGAAACCTCACTTTCCTGTTCCGAATCCTATCTCCCCAGATTTCCACCGCCACCACTATGGAAACAACTTCAACAGGGCCAAATTACGCACCAGCCCTATTCATACCCAAGCCGATGGCCAACCACCAGCGTACGCACTCATGAACCCTGGAGTATGCCCGCAAACCCCGCGCACTCCTGCCGCTTCCGGCGAAAATTTCCACCTCCGTATTCGAACATCTGTCTTCGATAAACATTGTACGCCCATAGGTACGCTCCAAAACTCACCCCAACCTCTCAATCATCCCTTCAACTCCCCTCAGCCGCACAAAGTGATGGCGGGAGCTCGCCCCCAGACGTCTCAAACGCCAAGCCGACGACAGAACAAACCCTGACAATTGGCATAATTCTACAAGCAAAATTCAGTTTGACCAACAACGAAAGTTAAGCTCCCGAAGAAACTTCCTAAAAACCCTCGCCTCCTAACTTCGTTCCTTAAAGCCTCAAACTTCTCCAGGCGGCCGGCTGCATGCATGATACTGAATCAATCCTGATCCCCAAAAAATCAAACAAGTGGCTGGCCCTTCGTGATTTGTCCGGGGCCAATGGAACACCAAATTGTTCCGGCCACCCACAGTGCAATTCCGTCCACAGTAACAGCTCGCAACAGTTGGAGACCCTCAGAACGAATGCACAGAAAATCATACCAGATAATGGATAATCGAAGGACTTCCTCTACACACGTCCCCACCATCCACCCTCAGAAAAGAACTAAATCCTCAAAGTAGGTATGCACAAGAAATGGAACAGCCCATCGGCAAACAACGATCCAAACGAAAAAAACAACGCCCCCTCCCAAAAACACCCCAACAAACGAACGACTGTCATGCATGCACTGCAACATGCACAAGCCGCCTCACTTTTCAGTCTTGGCAACAACGCCCTCGCCCATAACTTCGCACCCAATGGGATCGCCGAGTTATCAAATGAGGTATAAGCCCGGAACATAGCTCCAGCCCGGAACGAATCAATGACCGACCAGGCCCCGCGTAAAAGAAAGGTGGTGTATCAGTTGAAATTTGTTCGGCTTCCATCTTGGTGACGCCACACCCAAAGGAGAGACCACCAAATCCGCGAATGGGGGTTCCGTGATAGGCCCCGCCATCCGGCCCAACAACACCTCCTTCGCCAGTTTTTCCGACACCACACCCCTATGTTCCATAGCGGAACGCAGGTTCTTAGTGGTGAAGGGAACCTCATGCAAATGGTGCGGGATACGAAACCCCACCTCAAAACCCCGCTCCAGCACTCCCGCCCTTCCCTATTTGGATACCTGGCGAGGGTACCCCGCACATTTATTCCACCATTACCGGCATCTGAACCCCTGCCACCCAACGTGTCCCACGCCCTTTTCCTTTCTTGCCTGCAACCTGCAACAAGCCGTGTAACCCGTCTTGCACTCCGGAGCACAAATGCTTAAACCGGCAGGCCGCCCCTGAACTTTACAGTGGCCCTCGTTTAAGAGCCAACACAGCCCAACTTCTGGCCTTTCCCCGAGGCTGAGGATCCTCCGAAGAGCACCGCTAGGCGAATGACTGGCACCGCCGGTCCCACCCTGGAAGGACTGACCATATTGCGCTGGTCCCATAACCCGCAACCACAAACCTATATCCTTATTATCCCACCTAATCGATGGCCACACCGCCTTCCACTGGCGGAATTGCTCATCGTACTGCAAGCCAAGCTAGTCCACCCATAAACCCTCATGCGCCTCCCCGATAGCATCCAATAGCAGAAAAGAGCCCGAACAATGCTCCGGAGCTTTTTCTCCAATTACTCTAGCCAAAATGGCAAACCCGCCTGCAACCAGTGTTAAAATCAGCGGGAATCAGAGCGCCAACGCGCTTCACTTCCTCCTCCCTTCTTACCTCGCCTCCCTCATCGTCCTTGTCAAATTAATTTTTCCAGAGGGAGAAGTGAAAAAATCTCGACGTATTTCGTTCTTTCAGATTTTTTCTTTCACCTCTTTCTTCAAGTGGGAGCCCAGAGAACCCTCAAAACAAACATAAACCTCCCCCTTCGCTGTACCGTCCAATCGAACCCCAGCCCCTTGCCCTTCCTTATCCGTCTGAACTGAAACCGTGGTACTGCGCACCACTGTGGCCTGCGCCACCGTGCCCGACCCCGCAGACAACGCTGGACCCCAAGCGCTAGCCGGAGAACCCGCCTGAATAAACCTCGCCAGCAACTCCTGTACCCCGGTCGCCAACCCTACCCACCCCTCCATGTAGCCCCCCCAGCCCTGCCAAGCCCCGAAGCCCCCGGGACCTGACTGTGTCCTGCGATAGAAAGATAGGAGGAAACGGACAAGACATAGATATATACTCACCAGGCTGCGCGGGTGCTGTGACCCCGCCAGCCGCCGCCAAGGATCCCTGAAGATGGTCACCGGAGGAGGGATTGCCACTGGTCGGAAGAAGGCTGGATACAGAAGAAGATCTGGAACGGGAGCGCCCCTGCGGCGTCACAAACGCCTCCTGCAAGGACCGCGGGGACCTATCCCTCACCGACGGATCCAAGAATCCTCCGCCGCCTGGGTCGACCATAAGCCGCCCGTCACCCACCGAACTCCGGCCAAGTCCAGCTGACGCCGACTCCGGCACATCACCGGGGCGGCCCGCCGCCGCCGAAACTCCAGCCGCTCCCAGAGGCGCAGCAGCCACCGCCCCAACCACAGAGCGGAGCCTGACGGCCTCCGCAGAGCCCGGGCGCCTAGCGGAATTCCTCCCAGCCCTGGGCCCGCTAACAGATGCCGACCGCCTTGCACCCCTGGCTGGAGGGTCCCTACAGGGGCTTCCCTGGTGTCTCCGGGCTCTGGGGGTCACATCAGGGCTAAGGCGCTGTGGTGGCCTGGCCCTGCCCCCCCCCCCCGCGCCGCCCGCCATCGCGGACGGCGCCTCCGCTACCTGCAGGGCTTCCTCTACACGTTCCTGCAGCCATGCGCTGCCACGGGACCCGGCTGCGGTCCTCAGCCGGTCCAATACTGCCTCTACGTCGGCCATTGTTGATGGAAGCAGCGCACACAGGTCCCTCCAGATTGAGCCTCCTGGGCGCGACTGCTTCCTGTGTACGTGTCACGGACTCCTCCCGGGAGGCGCGGCCCGCCGGGTCATGCAGGGGGGAACCTCCCCCTCCGTGCACTACGGGTCCGGCCCCCGTCTGCTGCTTTGTGGCAAAATGAGATTAAGATACAGATTGATGAGAATTTATATTGGTGACTGATTTGTCATGAGTTGTTGTACATACATGCATGCATATCAGTGCTTAGCTATATTTTTTCAATAATCATTTCTTATAATGGCCAGAAGATGACCATAGATGTCTTACATACAGTGTCGGACTGGGGGGTCTGGGGCCCACAGGGGAGTTGATCTCGGGGGCCCACCATACTGTACATGAAAATATTACCGGCCTCTCGGACATAAACGCGCCCATTTTACCACATAATACAGTGTGCAAAACAGAGCTGTATTGTGTAGTACAATAGCAAGTGAGTCACACATTTGTACGTCTAACATATCATACACACATGGCTAAGTAGCTCCATCCATATCCCCCTCCACCCACATACAATATCCCCCTCCACGTTTCCCTTGGTCACGCACCTCGCCACCTTCTAAAATAAACACCAGCAAGAAGGTAAAAGTGTAACTCCTATCACAGGGTCAGGTGTTCCCTCACTCTTACAATCAGGGACACATGTACACTGCCACTATACCCGCGCCGATATAACCTACAACACTGCCATATAGAGACCACATAGAGGTCAGACACCAGCTCAGGTATAACCTACAACATCACCATATAGAGACCACATAGAGATCAGACACCAGCTCAGGTATAACCTACAACACCGCCATATAGAGACCACATAGAGGTCAGACACCAGCTCAGGTATAATCTACAACACCGCCATATAGACACCATATAGAGATCAGACACCAGCTCAGGTATAATCTACAACACCACCATATAGAGACCACATAGAGGTCAGACACCAGCTCAGGTATAACCTACAACATCACCATATAGAGACCACATAGAGATCAGACACCAGCTCAGGTATAACCTACAACACCGCCATATAGAGACCACATAGAGGTCAGACACCAGCTCAGGTATAATCTACAACACCGCCATATAGACACCATATAGAGATCAGACACCAGCTCAGGTATAATCTACAACACCACCATATAGAGACCACATAGTGTCAGATACCAGCTCAGGTCACATCACATTACAATATAAAAAATAACCCCTGAAATGAGGGACTCACTGGAGACGTCTTGACTGAGGAGTCGTTCTCTTCTCGAGTTGTTGTTTTTGCCATCTCTTCTGCATCTGTTCCACACCGTCATGATGACTTGTCCCGGCCACAACTCATCCCTGCAGAAATTACACACAAATATCTTAGAATCCTCAATTTTCCAGCACCTCTTTATCTATTCCCACCACTGTACAAACTACCCAGGGGTGGGAGAGCGGGTACAAGCCTAGTATCCTAAGGGGTTGGAGGGTGGGGAGAGGCCCCAGGTAACTAGATAGGCCCTCTTTAGGTAGGTATGCCCTTGCTGGATAAGTTGGTAGGCCAGCCCCAGGCAGCCTGGTGAGTACCTAGCCACAGGTGGGTAGGTAAATAGCCCCCATGTAGATAAGCAGGCCCCAGTTAGGAAAGTAGATAGGCTACAGTTAGGTTGGTGGACCCCAGTTAGGTAGGCTGTAGGTAGGTGTTGGTGTCCCAATTAGTTAGGCTATAGGTAGGTGGTTGCCCCCAGTTAGGTAAGCTGTAGGTAGTTAGGGTCCCCTTTATATAGGCTGCAAGCAGTTAGGGACCCCCTTTAGGTAGTATACAGGCACTTAGTGCCTCCTTAGGTAGAATAAAGGCAGTTAGGGCTTCCCTTGAAGTAGTATACAGGCAGTTAGGGCCTCCTTTAGGTAGTATACAGGCACTTAGGGCCTCCTTAGGTAGTATACAGGCAGTTAGGGGTCTCCTTTAGGTAGTATACAGGCAGTTAGGGGTCTCCTTTAGGTACTATACAGGCAGTTAGGGGTCTCCTTTAGGTACTATACAGTTAGGGGTCTCCTTTAGGTAGTATACAGGTAGTTAGGGGCCTCCTTTAGGTAGTATACAGGTAGTTAGGGGCCTCCTTTAGGTAGTGTGCAGGAAGTCAGGGCCCCCCCTTTAGCTACTGTGTAGGTAGTCAGAGCCCCCTTAGTATTTAGGTAGCCAGGGCCCCCTTTAGTAGTCAGGGCCCCCTGTAGGTAGCCAGGGCCCCCTGTAGGTAGCCAGGGCCCCCCTTGTAGTCAGGGCCCCCCTGTAGGTAGTCAGGGCCCTCCCATGTAGGTAGCAAGGGCCCCCCTTGTAGTCAGGGCCCCCTGTAGGTAGCCAGGCCCCCCATGTAGGTAGCCAGGGCCCCCCCATGTAGGTAGCCAGGCCCCCCTTTGTTGTCAGGGCCTCCATGTAGGTAGCCAGGGCCCCCCATGTAGGTAGCCAGGGCCCCCCATGTAGGTAGCCAGGGCCCCCCATGTAGGTAGCCAGGGCCCCCCATGTAGTTAGCCAGGGCCCCATGTAGTTAGCCAGGGCCCCCTATAGGTAGCCAGGCCCCCCTAGTAGTCAGGACCCCCTTGTAGCCAGCCAGGGCCCCCCTAGTAGTCAGGGCCCCCCTTGTAGCCAGACCCCCCTAGTAGTCAGACCCCCCTAGTAGCCAGCAAGGGCCCCCCTAGTAGTCAGGGTCCCCCTTGTAGCCAGCCAGGGCCCCCCTAGTAGTCAGGGCCCCCCTTGTAGCCATGCCCCCCCTAGTAGCCAGCCAGGCCGCCCTAGTAGTCAGGGCCCCCCTTGTAGCCAGCCAGGCCCTCCTAGTAGTCAGGGCCCCCATTGTAGCCAGGCCCCCCCTAGTAGTCAGGGCCCCCCTTGTAGCCAGGCCCCCCCTAGTAGTCAGGGCCCCCCTTGTATTCCAGGACCCCCTTTTGTAGCCAGGCCCCCCCAAGTAGTCAGGGCCCCCCTTGTAGCCAGGACCCCCTTTTGTAGCCGGGCCCCCCTAGTAGTCAGGGCCCCCCTAGTAGCCAGGACCCCCTTTTGTAGCCAGGGCCCCCTAGTAGTCAGGGCCCCCCTTGTAGCCAGGACCCCTTTTTGTAGCCAGGACCCCCCGAGTAGTCAGGGCCCCACGAGTAGTCCGGGCCCCCTTGTAGCCAGCCCCCCTTTTGCAGCCAGGCCCCCCCTAGTAGCCAGGGCCCCCCTTGTAGCCAGGGCCCCCCTTGTAGCCAGGGCCCCCATGTAGTCAGGGCCCCCCATGTAGGTAGCCAGGGCCCCCCATGTAGGTAGCCAGGGCCCCCCATGTAGTTAGCCAGGACCCCCTATAGGTAGCCAGGGCCCCCCTTGTAGCCTGGCCCCCCTAGTAGTCAGGGCCCCCCTTGTAGCCAGGCCCCCCTAGTAGTCAGGACCCCCTTGTAGCCAGCCAGAGCCCCCCTAGTAGTCAGGCCCCCCTAGTAGTCAGGCCCCCCTAGTAGCCAGCCAGGGCCCCCCTAGTAGTCAGGACCCCCTTGTAGCCAGCCAGGGCCCCCCTAGTAGTCAGCAAAACATAATTAGGCTGTGCACATCTAAAATATATTCTGAAAAACGTAAGCATAGGTGCACACTGAAAGGCAATAGCATACATCTAACACAAATATCGTGGCACACTAAAGACTAATTTAAAACCTCAAGGAAATATAGGAATATTGGAAATGCATTACTGCTAAGGAAAATATGAAAAACCTGGGACTCTTAGTTTACAGTATTTGATCAAAGATTGTATTAAGCTCACCTCCCAAAACGTCAAGGGGTTCCCAGAGCAGGTAACCCTAGTAGTCAGGGCCCCTTTTTGCAGCCAGGGCCCCTTTTTGTAGCCAGGCCCCCCCTTGTAAACAGAGCCCCTGTGGGTAGTTTAAAAAAAAATAAAACAACAAACAGCCACTTACCTGGCTCTGGCTCCGGCTCCCGCCGCTCCGAGGTGCCGCCGGCTCCGTACTGCGGTCCTGCATAGGCGGCGCGGTGAAGTGACGTCACCGCGCCGCCTACGTCAGCAGTAGGGGCCGGCGCCCGGCAGGCTGAAGGCCTAGCGTCTTCAGCCTGCCAGGGAGATCAGCGGAGCGCCCGCGCTAGTAGCGCTGTGCTCCGCTGACACCGCGCAGCCTCAGGAGTCGGAGACATAAGTCCCCGACTCCCGGGCCTGGTCTCTGGGCGCTCGGGACGCGGGTCCCGGGCGTCCAGGGACCGGATGCGCGGACGGGCCCCGGGGAGCGACGGCACTGCCTCCGGGGCCCCCAGCGGCTCGGGGGGGGGGCCCACCGGGGGATTCCCCCGGAACCCGGCGGCCCAGTCCGAGCCTGCTTACATAGGTCTACTATTGTGATCATCTTCTAAAACCGGCGGGCGGAAAATCCGTGCAGTGGGGACCGCTGCACGGATTTTCCATTAAGGTCCGGGTAAAAGTTTTTCAGCCGGTTTGCAGCTGGTTTACAAAACCGAGAACCGGCTGAAGAACCGTGCCGAGGGGACAAGTCCGTAGGGCAAAAGATTTGCAATATTAGTATTTGTGAGTTTTGTACGCCTTTCATTTGTTCTGGACCACTGGCCTTATGATCTTCCTAGAACAGTAAATAACTCGGGTAGTGCACTTCATGGGTGCCACAATGCAATAACCTGGCTTTGGTAGGAGTGATCCTTAAAAGATACTTGTTATCATTGCACACACAGAACATATCATCAATAAGGTCAAATGCGTAATGTGTAACAGTGGCAAGTGACTGGCTCCATAAAAAAGATGCTCATAATTAAAGGGGTTGTCTCACTACATTGATTCATCTTACCTTAGTCCTGTTTTCTTGGTTTCATTTTAAATTCTAGAGCGTGTTTACTGGCTTCTACTAGTAGAAGCCAGGTCTGTAGCTGTAGCAACCAATGCTGACAGCCTATAATGAGAGATCAAACAGGTATGTAGTTATAGTGACCTGAGGAGCTGATGCAGCCTATACAAGAGGGGATATCTCAGAATAGGTAGGGCAGTGTTTATGGACATATATTGCAAAGTGACTTGTTTTTGGAAGATCTTTAACATAAAAAGCAATCCTTGTAGTGATACAACCCCTTTAATAGTTGAAAACTGTCAAAATCTGCTGATTCAGGACTGGGTGACTATCTAATGTCTATAAGGCTGTTCCAATTCTACTCCAGTAGCAGATGTTAAAGAGAATGTATAATCAGAAAATGACATATTGTTTAACTCATGTTTTTATGTTATACACATTTTTAAAGAATTTTTGGTTGTTTTATCTTTATTTTTTATATCATTATTGTTGTTTAACCCCTTGAGCCGAACACCTGAAAAGTAGTTAATGACCAGAACATTTTTTTTCGTTTTTGCCTCCTTGCGTTTCAACAATTGTAACTTTATTTTTTTCAATGACACAGTTGTATGAGGCCTCGTATTATTCAAAACAAGTTGTACTTTATAGGGGAATAGTTTAAATTCGCTTATAAATAATTGCAGAATTTTCTTTTATTTTTTATTTATCGATTTTTTTACACCATTCACATTTCACACTTAATAACTTGTTAGATTAATTCTACAGGTTATTACGGTCGTGTGGATACTGTAAGAGGGCACAAGGTGCCATCGTGGATGGACGGTATGTGTCGCCGATGTCCCTGGCATCGGTGAAGTAAAAGCCAAAATGTCTTTTGGTGTCAGTAACACTAGGTTGCTGACACCTATTTGTTAGAATATAACAGCTGCCTTAAGCGGCTGATCCGGGTCCGGCTTTTACTGGAATGACCGAAGAGATGGGTGGGACGGTCATTCCCATACTCCAGGTCCAGGTTTTACCAGGCCTGTAAGAGCCTGGAGCTACTGAGAGAGGGGTGTGGTTCCAAGACTGAGGTGTGAGTCAGTCTGTGGAGGAAAGAGCTCTGTGCTGGAGGTGTTCAGTGGGCTCTGCTATTCCAAGTACGATTGGATCCACTACCCAAGCATCTAATGGGTGAGACCGCCAAGCACTGGCGGAGGACTTATATGCAATGGTTTAAAGCTGAAGTAAGCTGCTGTTTTGTTTGATTTCCACTGTATAAGACTTTCCTTCTGTGGATGCTGTGTGGAGAAAATAAACCACCTGTGTTATACCTGAACATTTGCCTGCCAGTCTCCTTACCCTGCGGCTACCGTTGAGCTACATCCTACAAGTGGTGGAGGATGCGGGCATAGATCCCCCATATATGTCCTGGGTTAAGGCTACAGCACAGGTACAGTTTACAGCGCACAAAATGGAGGAGGTGATTAAACACCTGGTGCAGGCAAACCTGCAGCATCAGCAAGCCTCAGCACAACAACAGCAAGCCCAGCAGGAAACAGATGGCAGTTCTGACTGAAGCAGTGAGAGGAAAAAGTGCGCCAGTTCCACCATCCCCAGATGACGGACGCTATGCCAGACGTTCGGTGAGGGAGGCGCTGCAGAAAATGACTCCGGAGGACGACGTGGAGGCCTTCTTGGCTGTATTCGAACGTGTCGCGGACCGTGAGAAGCTGCCCCAGGAGCAGTGGGCCGAGGTGTTGGCCCCATATCTGACTGGGGAGCCCCAAAAGGCGTACTATGACCTGGCCCTGCAAGACGCCAAGGAGTATGGGAAGCTCAAAGCTGAGATCCTGGCCCGGCTCGGCGTAACATTGGCGGTCCGGGCGCAGAGGGTGCATTTCTGGGGCTATAAAACAGACATTTTGGCTTTTACTTCACCGATGCCAGGGACATCGGCGACACATACCGTCCATCCACGATGGCACCTTGTGCCCTCTTACAATACCTAATATGTGTAGGTTTTTTTGTGTGTGTAATATATGCACAATTTTTTAAATATTTATTTTTATTTTATTTATTTTTTTATTCGTTTTTTACACTTTTTCAGTTTTTTTTTTTTTTAAATCCCATGAAGGGAGAACTGTTTTAATTTTTTTAACACTGAGTAATGTATTAGCATATTCAGTCTGACAGGCAGTGATCTGGACAGCACACAGTGTGTCCGAGTCACTGGCTTCATACACAGACAGCTCTGGGGGCACTCTAGGTCCCTAGGACTGACTGTGCAGCCGTTTCCCGAGCTCTGTCGGGTGACCGGATGTTTCGATCACCCGACAGAGCAGAGGAAACCCTTTGATTGCGCTGCGGTAACGCACTACCGCAATCAAAGGGTTAAAGCACCGGGTTGCGGAGGTTTCCCCCGCTGCCCGATGCTCGCAAGGGATGTTCTGGGATCAGGGCTGTGTAGTGCAGCCCCGATCCCAGCGCAACTGCGGCACCGGACGCCGCAAACTCCGATGTCTGCAGCAACGCCAAAAGACGTCGCTGCAGACAACCGACCCGCACCAGCCGCCGTCTAAAGTCGGCGGGCGGTCATTAAGGAGTTAACAAAAAAACTGCAGTTTTCACTGTGGTCACTAAAGCCTAATAATAGTTTGACACTTCCTGTTCTGTAGAGAAAACTTTTCAGTAGCCTCCTCATTATCAGCACTAGCAGGGTTACACTGAAATATGACACCAATGTGTACAAATAACACAGGATCCACCATTTACACTAGGAGATAGTCACCCCTTCCCCTCAGAGCAAAGTGACTTCTTCCCAAGTCACAGAGCATGCCTAGAAAACTCTCCTATAAAAGTCAATGGGTCTGCTCTTGTTTACAAGCACCTATGCCAATGTAGCTGCTGTCACAAGGCATTATGGGAAAGGAGCTGGGAAGCTCACTGCGCCCTCTATTGGTTGTAACAAATCCTCAATTTACTTCTGATTCACTGAATCTTTGAGAAGCAAAAAGGAATATTAGTCAAGCCAATATCGCTCATCTACATACGACCATTTCGGGGTTTTGCCCCTCATCAGTGTAGAGCAGAGCAATACTGGCTTGACTGGGTGGGAGGCAATGAGTGGCTGAGAAAAGGGGAACATCTCTCCCTGAGGAGAGCACCAGTTAAGGTGTGTAGTGTTTCTATTGCCTTTTAACCCACTACTAAGCATCTGCATATCACAAGGCATTATGGGAAAGGAGCTGGGAAGCTCACTGCACCCTCTATTGGTTGTAACAAATCCTCAATTTACTTCTGATTCACTGAATCTTTGAGAAGCAAAAAGGAATATTAGTCAAGCTAATATCGCTCATCTACATACGACCGTTTCGGGGTTTTGTCCCTCATCAGTGTAGAGCAGAGCGATACTGGCTTGACTGGGTGGGAGGCAATGACTGGCTAAGAAAAGGGGAACATCTCTTCTTGAGCTGAGCACCAGTTAAGGTGTGTAGTGTTTTGATTGCCTTTTAGCCCACTACTAAGCATCTGCATATCTCATGGCATTATGGGAAAGGAACTGCACCCTCTATTGGTTGTAACAAATCCTCAATTTACTTCTGTAGCTGCTATAAAGCATCTCTCTAAATGCTGTTAAAAGTAGATCAGGCAAGATTCCTGCTCCCATAATCATATACAGACAACGGATTTTTGAAATGTAGAATCAGAAAATAAAATAAGAAGAAAAGAATATGTACCAAGATCTTGTTTGAATTCGTAAAAAAATGGCAATATAATTCCCTTTAAGAGATGGAAAGATGGGGCATGTTGGCATTCCAGCTAAGAATGTATGAGTATAAGGGAGTTTTGAAGAAGCAACCGTCACCGATAGCCAGCTAAGCTTATTAACTGAACTTAAATATGGTGCTCTCTTCTGCTGAACCTCAGAGACTGAGATCACTGGTATTCTGGTTGTCAGTCCAGACTTTGCTTGTATAACTACTAATAGTAAATGTACTAGAAATATATCAGAGACAAAGTTACAGTTGTCTGTTATTTTTTCATCTGTACAATGACAGCAGCCAGACAATGCCTGAATATAGGTGAAATTTATTTAAAAAAAAATTAAAATTAAGAAGCTAAAGAGTAAAAAATATTCAGTTTCAATAAAATAAAGACAACAATTCCTCTTCAAATCAACAATAAATTTGTAATAAGTGAAAATGGGTTATCAGGAAACTGATATTATCAGCAAACCTAATCTGACCCAATGGTTTATCCTGTTAATCATTCTAATGTTGTGCAAAGGACATTCAACTATGTGATAATACCTAAAAAGGTCTAAAAATGCATAACTACAAGATACGGGAATCTCGGCTTTGGAGAAGTAGGTTAAATATTTGGATAAAGCTCACTAGAAAAAACATAGTAGCTACTCCAGAAATCTTTTTAAATGACTCACAGAAAAATATATATTTCGAGTAAAAAATATACAATTTTTATTGATATCCATTAAAATATTACCCAAAATCTATGACCTATACCATGAATTAGTGTCAGTGGTCAATAAGAATCAATATAGCAGACATGGGGCGACATGTATGAATTCGAATGCGTATTTTTTTTTTACTTGGCGCCGGCACTCCAGATCTTTGACGCATTACATAGAGCTTAGTGCGCCAAACTTTTCTCAAAGTTCGTCTCATTACACTCTATGCCCATACACAGTTTGGCACATTAAGCTCTATGTAATGTGCCAAACTGTGTATGGGCATAGAGTGTAATGAGACGAACTTTGAGAGACGGATGAAGGAAGGCACTTCTAAGTAAATTATTACATCTCATATTCAGTGTATAATGCGCCTGAATGCATGAAAATGGTGTGTAAAGTTCCCCGCCCCTCGCTTGTGTGTTTGGCGCATAACAAAACTTTGGCGCATTAGTACATTGTACATTGAGCTTAATGCGCCAAACTTTGTATGGGCATAGAGTGTAATGAGCCAAAAATTGAGAAAAGTTTGGCGCACTAAGCTCTATGTAATGCAAAAATCTGGAGTGTCGGCGCCAAGAAGAAAAAAATACACTTCATAATTCAAACATGTCGACCCTAGATTAATTCACTAGATAAAAAACACACAAAAAACCACATGTAGAGTCACCCAAAAATTCTATGACAGTGGTCCAACAATGTGTTACCTCATAAAACCCAGAGACTATCAGAAACTATAAATTCCATACAGCGTCATAGATAGTACACTCATGGTTTTGAACAGGGGCTTAACTACCGGGGTAGCAGACGTAACAGCTGCCCCGGGGCCCAGGCCCTAGGGCAGCAGCTAACACGTCTGCTACCCCGGTAGTTCGGCTCTTGCGCCCGCCGCAGTGAACATACTAGTTCACTGCCGGCAGGCGCAGAGGTGTGGGGCCTGGTGCTTCCTACCAGGGGCTTAACTTTGGTTCAAAAAGTGGGGGGGACCAATTTTCCTTCTCATCCTTTATCTTCCTATCCCTCGGTCCTTCACTCGCCTTCCCTTTCACTTCCTCTCTCTTCCCTTCTCTCCCCTCCTTCCCTGCAGTGAAGTGGCCCCCTCTAACCCAACTAGGAGGTCTGAGGGAGCGCTGTGAGCTCCCCCAGCAGGTCCGGGTGGAGTCATTATGGCAAACACTTTTGGTGCAATCCGTATGGTTATGAGTGGCTCTCTAATTACTGAAGTTCAGAACCGGACTGAGTCTAAAAAACAGCCCTGGCAATGAAACCGAACCAGCACACCCATAATATTTCCCCCCCTACATGAAAATAAAATATATTGCGCAATGCAGCAAATTTCGCTTCACCCCTCCCATTCCCCATCACTACTCCATTAAATTTGTTATACACACAACAGAATGAGGAAAATAAAAGAACCCAATCTCACTGAGCCCCTAGGAATCCATTATGTCACTTACTGTACCCTAAAATGTATTTTATTGCATTCTATACACCAGAAATAACTTCACTCACTGCACCCCAGAAATGAATTATATTACACATGGTAGACATAGAAATTACATTACTAACTGCACCTTACATTCCATGACAGAAGTTCTGTCGCTTATCCATGTTGTGGAAACCATAGCTTATAACCTGACCTAAAATTCATCCATTGGTTTTAAAAATGACTCATATGAAAGCTGAAACCCTCCCAAATTAGGTTTTTAAAACGAAAATAAATTTGTGTCACTGCTGAAATATTGATCATTTAAGGAAAACAGAAAGGTGAGATTTTGGCAAGACAAAAGTTTTGTCGCCCACAGAAAGTAATGTGAAAATCAAACAAATAATTCACTTCAAATACAAAGATATGTTTAATAACATTGGTGAATGAAGTTGTGGCGCTGTTAGAGCCATATTTAATATTCTGTGTGACTTCCATGAGCTTGAAGGACTACATCCATGTGTTTCGACAATGATTCATACAATTTATTGATGAAGACATCAGGAATAGCAAAGAATGCAGTCTTCCATGCCTCCCAGAGTTCGTCAAGATTCTTTGGTTTTGTCTTCCAAGCTTCCTCTTTTATCCTACCTCAAACATGCTCAATGATGTTCATGTCTGGTTACTGGGCTGGCCAGTCCTGAAGCACCTTGATCTTCTTTGCCTTGAGGAACTTTAATGTAGAGATGGATGTAAGAGATGGAGCACCATCCTGCTGCAAAATTTGACCCCTTTTATAATAGGGAATGTAAGAGGTAGCTAATACTTCTTGATATTTTAGGCTATTGATATTGTCTTCCACCTTGCAAATGTTTTGCACACCCCCAGACTGAATGTAGCCCTAGACCATGATCTTTCCACCACCAAACTTAACTGTCTTCTGGGTGTATCTTGGATCCATACAGGCTCCAATAGGTCTCCTGCAGTATTTGCGGTGGCTGTGGTATAATTCAACTGAAGATTCATCTGAGAAATCCACCTTCTGCCACTTTTCCAGCGTCCATCCGTTTAGCAGGCTAGCTTCTGGGCACTGATTTGACCATGGAGGCCATTTCGAGACACAATCCTACAATCTGTTATAGTTGACACAGGGACTTGAGGTGACCAGGCCTGTTGGAGCTGAACCAACAAACGTTCCTCCTGAGCAGTTGTCTTGTGGGGTCTGCCGGACCTGGGCTTGTCAAAAACATCTCCAGTCTCTTAAAATGTTTTTTTTTAATTCTTTGTACTTGACGCTGAGACACATTAAAGGTGCCAGCCACCTCTGCAGTGGATCTGGTCTTCAGCCTCTTGATAATCAAGGCTTTGGTCGCAGGGTGGATTTTTGGCATGTTATCAGAGGTCAGTTCAAGTGAAGATTTGGGGTGCTGGAGTTCTTTTTATACACACCCACTAATTAACCGATCAATTAGTGAGCACAGGTGACGCTGTAAACTAGGATTGAGTGTATTATATAACAAGGCGACAAAACTTTTGACTTGCCAAAATCTGACCTTTCTGTGTTCCTTACATGATCAATATTTCAGCAGTGAAGCAAATTTATTTTCGTTAAAAAAACCTCTCATTGGGGAGGGTTTCAGATTTCATGAGTAGTTTCTAAAACCAATGGATGAATTTTAAGTCAGGTTATAAGCTTTGGTTTCCTCAACATGGATAAGAGACAGAACATCTGTCAGGGACTGTAGAAATAAATTGCACATTGTACTCAAGAAATAATATAATTCAATGTACCACAAAAATGTATTAAATTACACACTGAACCCTAGAAATGAATTACATTACTCACTGTGCTCCAGAGATTACATCACGCCATACCCAAGAGATTACATTACACATTGTACCCCAGAGATTACATTACACTTTGTACCCCAGAGATTACATTACACACCATACACAAGAGATTAAATTACATATTATACAGTTAGGTGGAGTAGGTGTGGCTAGTCCGGTGCTGCCTTCGTTTAAAGAACTACCTGCTGGTGGCTGGAGGTTCGCTGACCCCTCCAGGGGGGGCGGGAGGTGACCCCCATCTGCTGGAACCTACTGCCCAAATCGGGAGAGTTGGCATGTATCACTGTACCCCAGAGACTACATTAGACAAAGTACCCCAGAAATTGTGTGTGTATATATACATATATTGAACACAGACAAACTTAGAGTGGGATAACATGACGGTTTTTCAGCACTGACAGTATTGTTTGCTTGTTGGAAATTTGGCGCTTGCAAACGCAGAATTCCGACGAGCAAATGACCCAGACTGCCCGAGGCAGATTATTGCCTCCTATACATTGGTGCTGTTGGTTCATAAAACACCTCGAAGAATTCTGTGTAGGCATTGACAGTATGCGCCAAAAATATTTGAGTAAAATCAGTGTCATTGACACAACAATGACACAGATTTTACATAGCGTATAATGTAAATCAGTTTCCTGCCAGATTGAACGCCAGTTCTGAGGCAGATCAACACTGAATCCACCCTGGAATCAGCATTCATATCTTCTGCATGAATGTACCCTTAAGGTATGTTCACACGGCATATAGCAGGGTGTACTGTGCGTTGTGCTATATGCCGGGTGTTTTACTTTACTTTTCTCCGGCGCATAAGTGTAGGGAAGACGTGACATGGCTAGACACATGGCTGTACAGTATATACACATCTCACATCTACAATACATACCCTACTCACATACACACACAATGCCTTGCACCCTTGTCCCCTCCTTACCTGTCTCCTGTAGTCTGGTGCAGTTGGCATTCATCAGGAGCTTCCCTTCTTCTCTGATGAGGGCTGAGCATAGTGGAAGTGGTATACAATGGGAGGGGAAGATACAGCTCCAGATACAGAGTGTGCTGGACTGTGAGCAGCGTTCTGATTGTTGAAGCAGCCCCTGCTGAATCCTGCTCTACCAATCAGCGCTGCTCTCACTCTGCACTGACACTTGAGGCTCTTACCTACTCTGTACCCCCAAGATGCACAGAAATATAGGAGGCAAAGGGTTAACTTCTTCCTCCTCTGTGCGTTTCTCTCCCCTCCTTACTGTATTCTCATGCTTTCATATGGATTTTTGTTTATTGAAGTGGCTAAAAAGTGGGGGGGACCGTCCCCTACCCAGACAAAAGTGGGGGGGGGGGGGACCAGTCCCCTCCGTACCCCCCTAAAGTTACACCTATGCTTCCTACCTCTGAACGCCTGGGCCCTCCGGCCCGAGCGCTCAAAAGCAGGACTGACCAGTATAAGCAGAGCTGAGCGCTCTGCTAATCAGCCTGTGCCGGCCCACAGTGCTGACGTGGGCTGCGCAATGACGTCACATCATCGCACAGCCCGCGCCGAGCACAGACTGCCCGGGAGCAGAGCTGCGAGGGAGCGAGAGACAGGTGAGTAAGGGATTCCTTATTTTTTTAATATTAATAAAGCCCCCTGCCTTCCTATATATTGGCCCCTATAGCCCTGCCTGCCTATATCTAGCCCCTATAGCCCTGTCTGCCTATATATTGGCCCTTATAGCCCTGCCTGCCTATATCTAGCCCCTATAGCCCTGTCTGCCTATATATTGGCCCTTATAGCCCTGCCTGCCTATATCTAGCCCCTATAGCCCTGTCTGCCTATATATTGGCCCTTATAGCCCTGCCTGCCTATATCTAGCCTCTGTAGCCCTGCCTGCCTATATCTAGCCCTTATTGCCCTGCTTGTCTATATATAACCCATATAGCCCCCAAAGCCCTGCCTACCTATCTATAGCCCCTCAAAGCCCTGCCTGCTTATATATAGCCTCCTCAAAGCCCTGCCTGCTTATATATAGCCTCCCCAAAGCCCTGTCTGCCTATATATGGCCCCTATAGCCTACTCCATGCCCTTCGTGCCTGTATGGGGCATCTATAGCCTACCCCAAGCCCTGTCTGCTTCTATGGGGCCCTTATAGCCTACCCTATGCCCTGCCTACCTGCATGGGGCTCCTATAGACTATGCTTAGCCCTGCCTGCCTACATATATGGCCCCTATAGTTACCTCCACCCTAATTTCCAAGACAAACCAATCTGAATGCACGACTTAACTTACCAAAATAGCACACCTGAGATAAAACACTAAGCCGGTCAACGGCTGTGCTCTTTACATCAGAGGACGCCGCTATACTGAATACAGACAATCGGCGCCTGCGCTCTTTACAGAAGGAGACGCTGCTGTGAATGACACACATAACATGGCGTCTCATTTCTGGGTTAATGCATAACTTCCAGGGCGCATGCGCAATCGCTATGCGTTCCACAATATAAAAAAGCCAGCGATATTGTTACACATGCACAATACACATATCAATCATATCACCAGGTGAGTCTGGTCAGGCCTGTAAAGCCTGGGCCTGCAGGCCTGTTTGTCTTACTGTGGACCTCTGCTGCTAAAGAGGGAAACCACGCTGGAACCGTCTAATGGTGCAAGACAGAGAGGTCCATCAGGTTCATCTTTAATGAAGGATGGCAGTGCCTGAACAAACCCTTTCAATATCTTGTCAATATAAATATTGACATTCTGTGATAAGGTGTTGACACCAGATACTTTGGGTCTCCCCTTAAAAGGCATCAAGCCCTTATGTATTTTAGGGAGAGAATAGAAACATAGTACCACCGGGTGCGGAGGAATCATGAATTAAGACTTGTTCTTAGATATCAGGCCATTATCCAAGGCCTGTATTATAATCCCTTCTAGCTCTTGACAAAAGGATTCCATTGGGTCCTTTTTGAGGATAGCATAACATGAATAATCACAGAGAAGGGCTTTACACATATTGATATATTTAGTGTGGTCCAAAATGACCAAATTCCCGCCCTTGTCTGATGGTTTGATAATTATACTATCATCCCTTTCCAGAGTTCTTAGGGCTCTCAGTTCTTCCTTAGTTAGATTATTAGTTACATTTCCAGGTTTTAAAGTCTCAAGATCATGACACACAAAGATGGCATACAGGTACTTTTAGGTTTTAAATTAGTAGTCGAATTTGTCACATCTGCCAAAACAGCCAGTAACCTAACATCTGCCAGATGTTCCTCACTGATTCCTAGTGCACTCACTTCAAGCTTATCTTTATTCTTGAAAAATGTATGCCATTTAAGACCCCTAGTGAAAAGATTAAGATCTTTTTTCCCATTAAAAAAGATAATTACCCCAATAGTATTAAATTTACTGTGATTGAAGTTGTCCATGGGTTGCAGAGCAGAGAGGATTGGAACAATGCAATTCTGAGAAAACAGTCTGAATGGATTCCTAGATTACATATATTGGCAACTAGTGGCTTGAATTAATTTCTTTATTTTGGTTGCTTTCTGTGAGCTGCTTTTTTTGTCTCTGTGACACTGATGAATATGTCTCTCCATAATTTAGATCCTGGTTTATTGTGAATAATGGCCGGGGATATTTTACCATGTTAGGTTTTACCCCATGTCATATACTATGATTATTAAATAATGTCTACTCCATCTCCCCCTTTATATTATGTTACTTCGATGTGGTAACATTAATAGCAGTATTGCAGTGGATATTCCTCTATTTGGGAGCCATCGTTATGCACTTCTAATCTAAATATGCTACGTGCTTTGTTACTTAATATACTGTCTTACCATCAGCACAAGTTATCTAGTTCCTTCTCAGTTGTGGATTGATATGCGTGTTGTGCATGTGCAACAATGGTGTCGGATTTTCTATATCATGGAACGCATTGTGGTATGCATAGCGATTGTGCATGTGTCCTGGAAGTTATGCGTTAACCCAGAAATGAGGCGCCATGTTACGTGTGTCATTGACAGTGGTGTCTCCTACTGTAAAGAGCGCAGGCGTCAACTGTCTGTATTCAGTGTAGCGCCGTCCTCTGATGTAAAGAGCACAGGCGCTGACCGGCTTAATGTTGTTTCTCAGGTATGCTATTTTGGTAAGTTAAGTCTTGCACTCAGATTGGTTTGTCTTAGAAATTAGGGTGGAGTTATGGGTATACATAGGGCATATATTGCTGCTTCTTTGTAACTTCTTTTTTGCAGCATTTGTATCTAGGACTACCACCATCAATACTTATCTGTAGACATCATCATTATCCCCTGATGATCCATTTTGGTGAAACATGTCAGGAGTTCTGTATGCTGACATTTTATAGGATGTATCAACTGTATTGTAGGGAGAGCCATCGATAGGCAGGGTTGCCCTTTTCCTCCTAGATAGTATATAACAGGTGTATCAAATGTTCTATAAGGATTTTTTTTTTCATTTAGGTTCAAGATATACAGTGGTCACATCAGCCTCTACCTAAAGAGACTTCAAAACCATGAGTGTACTATCTATGACTCTGTATGGTATTTATCTAAAGATTGATAGTCTTTGGGTATTATGAGGTAAGACATCAATCGAATAAATATATGTATAGCCAGAAAAAGGAACCTTGGAGATTGTCAGAGAATAAAAGAAAAAAAGAAGAACATATTCGAGAAAGGCAAAGCTTTTGTCATCCTTTATGGTCTTAGATGTTTTTCCATGATTTTTCAATGATAGACTAGGCTTTATGTTTTTGAGTAAATAATGTCCAATTTTTCTGTGATTTTCTTGTAAATGGTTAGTGTAGGGGCTTACAAGAAATGAGGAACCTTGACGTGGTTTGCGGGCTTGCGTATAGCGGCCCCTGTATCAACAAATACCTCGTATTTGATAATTTTCCAGTATTTAATTTGTTTGCCCTAAATACTGGGAAGCAGAGGGTGTCAGTATTTTGTGTTGGACACCCAAAAAGTGAAGGGCAGTCTGCGCAATCGAATAGTAGAGACGTCATAGGTTGTAAGCCATCATGATGTACCACACATAGCTGTATAAATAGCACCATTTATGTTGCCTTATCTATGTAGCCCCCCAATGGGGAGCAATGTGTACAGTGGATGCTATAGAAAGAGGCATTCACTCTTCTTTCCCAGAGATGCACTGGGCTTCACTACCCAGCAGCCCTGGTTTGGTGACATCACAGGAAGAGGGGGGAGAGAGGAGGAAGGGGGACAGGAGCTGGGAAGAGGCAGAAGTGAGAAGACTACAGAGGAGAGAGGGCTCTGAGAGAGAGACTGAGATTTCCCCAGTGTGTCTTGAGAGGAGAGCGGCTAGTCTGTGGGCCGCCTGTCAGCTGCAGAGCCCCAGCTTCCCACCCAGCTTCCTGCCAGGGTACCCAGTGCCTGAATGTGACAGCAGTAGGATGGAGTCCATTGCAGTGCAGACATGAAGAGTGAGTAGACGCTGGGAGAACGTGGCTGATCAGGAGTTGTACATTTGTGGTGTGGACTGTTCTGTGATTGCTAAGGCTGAGATCTCCAAGTGCACCAACGTTACCAAAAGAGCTCCAACGACCGCGGCAACTGGGCCCCAACAGTTTAACGGACTATGCATTGCGGCAGCCATTTTGATTGCACTCTCACTGTGATTGATCAGTTAGGAGAGGGTAACTGACTGTATATTACTGTGGGGATTACCTGCGTAGGCCACCACGTAAAAAAAAGAAGACAGAACTGTAACTCTATCAGTAGGGGGAGTATTTTGTACTAAGTTATTGATGTTTTGATATGTTATGTGTTTCACTCTATTTCCATGTTTGCAATTCTCCAAGCCATATATCACCTATTAATCCGTTGAAATAAATCTGCTAAGAGTTTTATCCCCAACTCTGGGAGTGTGTACTGAGCTTAGACAGGGGTTTCCCGAGTCGACCCCTGGCAGAAGAGGAACCACCTTTCCTGCATACCTGGAGAGCTGATACGAAGATTCGGGTGGAGGCACTGTGTCATAGAGAGCTGAGAGCGACAACACACCCTGCCCAAGGAGGTTGGCACAAAGGGGTGTTACAGTGGAGGCACTGCTGAGATTCTACCAGGACATAAGAGAGTAAAGCAGGAAAATCTGTCATGGAGTCTCTAACAGAAGTGTCCGATTGGTGTGAAAAGATGAGCATTATAGAGGAACATAGCTTTGCTGTTTATGGTGAACAGATATTGCAGATAGTGAAACGGCTTCAAGAAATTGTTCAGCCTAAAGTGGTTGATCGTCGGGGTGATCAAGTAAGGCAGTTGATGGCAGCCCTAATTGTCACTGAAAGGGTTTTAGAGAGGGAATACTTTCCATCTGTTATAGCTGTGCCATCAGAACATGGCCGACAATGGAAGATCATCTGGCCTGTGAGGCCTGCAGCAGAGATTCTGCATCAGGAGGCAAACTTGCAACAGAGAAGGCCAAGTAGATGTTTACCACCTACCCCGTCTGATTCTAAGTCAAAAGAAACTTCTGCTACTGTTGATGTACTCATTGCAGCCATGGAACGGTTAGTCAGCCAATTCGCAAAGTTACAGCCTGAGGGAGGCTATCGTCGTCTGAGAACATTCTCAGGTGCCACCCCCACCCCATCGGGAGAAGATGGGTATGAAACATGGAGAGATGTTGCCCTGCAGTATCTGGAAGAGTGGCAGTGCACGGATGCTGTGAAGAAGCAGAGAATAGTGGAGAGTTTGAAGGGCCCAGCTATGGAAGTGGTGCAAGCTGCTTGGCGGAGCAAGCCACTAGCAACTCATCAAGACTATATGGATGCTCTAGAAGATGATTTTGGGTCCCTAGAAGATGCCACTGACCTTCTTTATAAACTCCGCACTACCTACCAAGAGCCAGATGAGAAGATGTCTGACTATCTTTTCCGACTAGACAAGCTGGTTCACAGAATAATGTCCAAAGGTGGGATTAACCCCAGTAATATTGACCAATGCCGTATAGACCAAGTACTGTGAGGAGCTTTAACTCAAGATCCCATTGCTCAAAGGCTGAGGTGTAGTGATAAAGAGAAGATTCCCTGTTCTTTCCATCAGTTATTAAAGGAAGTGCGACAAGAGAAAGCCACTCTCGCAGCTAGAGAGCAGTCCTTCAAGAGAGTGACTACTGTGGCTTTGAAGTCTGAGGCAAGTCGGAGAGAAGAGGAGCTTCTGAAGGTTATTGAGAAGCAGGGGGAACAAATTGCTCAACTTTTGACGGCTCAGGCTAAAGAAGTGGAAAAACTGAAACAGGTTGCTGAAGCTGAAACAGCAAAGCAACATATTCCAGAGAAGGCAATTGTTAGTCAGCCTAAAGATGGATATATAAAGAGAGAGGGGTGTTTTGTCTGTGGGAACACCAACCACATAGCTAGATGGTACCCAAAGAAGCGAAGTTCACAAAAGTCCTTATCTCCTTCCCAATGCAAGGATAGGCTGTTGGGAAATGGGAAGGGGGGCAGTAGAGTCCCTTACTGCCCCCATTGCAACATCAAAGGTATACTCTACTACTCCATCAATCCCTGCGTCGTCGAGACAACTTCCTGAAGGTTTAGTGGGACCATCACCACATGTACAAGCTATACCAGTGATCACCCCTGTACTGTGTTATTGGACAGCGGGTCTCAAGTGTCAATCATTTTTGAGAAATGGTACAAAAAATACTTGTCAGATGTGCCTCTACAGCCCCTATCTGGACTTGTGGTTTGGGGATTAAGTGACAATAGCTACCCCTATAGAGGATATGTGTCTATCACATTATGTTTCCCTAAGACTGTTGTTGGAGTGGATAAAGAGATACCCATCATAGCACTAGTCTGCCCAGAGACTGATGCAGACCGGACAGCAGTACCTGTTATAGTGGGAACAAATGCCAACATCTTCCGAACATTAGCTCAATGGTGTTGAGAAATTGGAGGTGCTGATTATCTTCAAACACTCAACATTCACCCAGTCTGTTTGGAAGCTTATGTAAAGAAAGAGACAGAAAGGAGAGAGCTACATTCTGAATGTTTCCATACCTGTTTTGAAGATAGCGACCTGAGGGGTTAGACAAAGAGTTGCTAATAAAAAGTATGATGATGCATGCTGCCGTCTTTTCATTAGGTGACTGGGATCTTGGTCTGGCACAGGGAGTTTAGCACCACATCCGATTGACTAATGAAGAGCCTTTTTGAGAGAGGTCCCGAAGGCTAGCTCCAGCCGATGTTGAGGATGTCAGGCAGCACCTAAGAGTTTGCTGGACAGTGGAGTCATCATCGAGTACCACAGCCCCTATGCTTCTCCCATAGTGGTTGCCTGTAAGAAAAATGGTGATATTAAAATGTGTGTGGATTATCGTACTTTGAACAAGCGCACAGTCACCGACCAATATACTGTGCCCAGGATTGATGAAGCTTTAGATTGTCTACAGGAAAGCCAATGGTTTTCTGTGTTAGATCTTCGGAGTGGATATTATCAAATACCTATTGCCAAAGAGGATCAAGAAAAGACTGCTTTCATCTGTCCTCTTGGGTTCTTATAGTTCGCAAGGATGCCCCAGGGAGTGACCGGCGCCCCTGCAACTTTCCAAAGATGTATGGATAGGGTGATGGGAGATATGAATTTCAGGGAAGTTCTGGTATACTTGGATGACCTGATCGTGTTTGGACGAACTCTAGAATAACATAACCAAAGATTGTTTAAAGTACTGGATCATCTGGAGAAGGATGGGCTGAAGTTGTCCCTTGACAAGTGCCGTTTCTGTCATAAGACTGTGAAATATGTGGGACACATTGTAAGTCGAGAAGGGATTTCTACGGACCCAGCCAAAGTGGAAGCCGTGGTGAAATGGCCCAAGCCCACCAAGTTGGGGAGCTCAGGTCTTTTCTAGGATTCTGTGGGTACTACAGAAGGTTTGTACGCACGTGTATTCAAAGATTCACAAAGCCACTGACTTCTCTCACTCAAGGTTATCCCCCTCCAAGAGGAACAAGTTACTCCAAGAAGTCTGAGAAGAAGGCTTACTTCAGGATTAATGAACCATTTGGAGAGAGATGGACACCAGAATGCGATAAGGCATTTGAGAAGTTAAAATCCTGACTGACACAGACTCCAGTGTTGACTTATGCGGACCCCAGAAAGCCATATGTTCTGCATGTAGATGCTACCCTTGAGGGGCTTGGAGCAGTTGGGCCTCCTGCGACCAATCTACTACATCAGCCGAGGACTGACTGACAGTGAGCGCAACTACTCAGCCCACAAGCTTGAATTCTTAGCATTGAAGAGGGCAGTTGTGGACAAAACTGCATGATACCTCTATGGAGTGGCGTTTTGAAGTTCCACACTGACAACAATCCCACTAACATGTGAAGACCCACCAGCCAAGATTGATGCTACAGGACACCGGTGGCTTGCAGCCTTAGCCATTTATGATTTCAGCTTGAAGTATCGACCAGGCACCAGTAACATTGATGCTGATGCTCTGTCTCGCCTGCCAAGGAAGGTGTTAGAAGATGAGGATGAGACATGGGTGGAAGTCCCTGCTCCTGACATGAAAGCTATGTGTCACAGACAACAAGCGAGGACTGTTTCTGTACAGGGTTGTGCCAAATTCCTATGGGTCTCGGAGAAAGCTCTTCCACCTTTGTTTTGCCACTTAACGAGGATCAACTGACTCAAGACCAGATCCAAAGGGCCCAACAGGAAGATCCTTCAGTGGGAGTGGTTTGATGGTCTGTGAAAAGGGGTCGGAGGCCTGAAAGGAACGCGCTGAAAACAGAAGAGTCTGTATTGCTGACCCGCCAATTAGAGTCCCTAGTCCTGAGAAGTGGACTACTGTACCGAGAAACCACACGTCAAAATGGAGAGATTCGAAGACAGCTGGTGCTACCCACCCAATTACGGAAGATGGTCATGAGGGCACTGCATGATAAACATGGGCATCTAGGTGTTGAGAAGACCACTGGACTTCTTATAGACCGGTTTTACTGGCCAAGAATGGAAGCTGACATTGAGGAGTACTGCAGGTCATGTACATGGTGCATTCTGAGGAAGACTCTACCTACGCGATCCGCCCCACTTGTCAACATCACCAGCGATGGTCCACTAGACTTAGTGTGTATTGATTTCCTTGTCATTGAACCTGATGAGGGCAATGTCAGCAATGTATTAGTGGTCACTGACCATTTCACCCGCTATGCCCAAGCCTACAGCAACAGAGACCAGAGGGCAATCACTGTGGCGAGAACTTTGTGGGAAAAGTTCTTTGTGCATTATGGGCTGCCAGCCCGCATCCATACTGACCAAGGGAAAGACTTAGAGAGTCGGCTGATGAAGGAACTGTGTGAAATCTGCGGGATCAAGAAATCCAGAACCACACCTTTCCACCCTCAAGGGGATCCTCAGCCAGAAAGATTCAATCGCACCCTTCTCAACATGTTGGGCACTTTGAACCCCAAACAGAAAGGACGCTGGAGTCGACATATCAGTCAGTTAGTCCACGCCTACAATTGCACCAAGAATGAGTCAACTGGTTACTCCACTTACTTCCTAATGTTCGGTAGGGAAGCCAGGCTACCAGTAGATATTAGTTTTGGGGTATCACTGACCATTCATCTCAAAAACCTACTTAGAGTATGTGTCACAGTTGAAGAGAGAATTAAAGGAGGCCTATAGATTGGCTGAACAGGCTTCTGGTCGAGCAAGGAGGCGAAACAAGACCCGTTACGACGTATTCGTGAGCAAGTCCTGCAGCTGGGGATAGGGTTCTCATTCAGCAACTAGGTCTTCATGGAAAACACAAGCTTGCTGATCGTTGGCATCCAGAAACCTATGTAGTAGTAAAACAACTGCCTGGTGTTCCTGTCTACAGGGTGAAGCCTGAAAATGGAGGTGGGATTGTCAAGACCTATCATCGCCAACATCTGTTACCTGTAGGAAAGAATATCCATTTTCAACAATTGCAAGACAACAGAGTCCAACCCACTACCAGGCGACCTCCCAGGAGGAGCCCTCGCCTTCAACAAAGTGCCAGCCCTGTGATTAATTCTGCAAGCAGTGATAGTGAATCCAGTGACTAATGGGGGCCAGACTACCGATGGGTCTGCAACCCCTGTCCTACTGTTGAAGATTATAAAGATCAGTCCATAGAGGTGGATGACCAGGAAGAGTCTACCCCAGAGGTCAGTCAGCATTGTCTCCAGTTGGGGGAGAACTTAGATGTGATGGAGTCACCGGGTGAGGTAGTAACCACTATGGAACCTGAGCCTGACAGTCAAGAGTCAGGAGTCGAGGAGGGAGCCCTTGTACTACACACTCATCCCCGGCGGGACACAAGACCACCCATGATGCTGACCTATGATAAGATCGGGCAGAATACTGAGATCCCCAGAGTCGTACGCCCTAAGTTTAGTGACGCGTGGCCCTATTTTGCCTCGCTGCCTGTAACGCATGCTGAGTTAGGTGTGTTGGATTGTGGTGGCAGTCTGGATGCTTTAACACAGGCTTGTATTCCAGGTGGTGGGTCTTCATTTCATGCTTGGGCACTTTCAGAGACTCACCAGGGGGAGAGTGTAACCCCCCAACGGGGAGCAATGTGTACAGTGGATGCTATAGAAGAGGCATTCACTCTTCTTTCCCAGAGATGCACTGGGCTTCACTACCCAGCAGCCCTGGTTTGGTGACATCACAGGAAGAGGGGGGAGAGAGGAGGAAGGGGGACAGGAACTTGGAAGAGGCAGAAGTGAGGAGACTACAGAGGAGAGAGGGCTCTGAGAGAGAGACTGAGATTTCCCCAGTTTGTCCTGAGAGGAGAGCGGCTAGTCTGTGGGCCACCTGTCAGCTGCAGAGCCCCAGCTTCCCACCCAGCTTCCTGCCAGGGTACCCAGTGCCTGAATGTGACAGCAGCAGGATGGAGTCCATTGCAGTGCAGACATGAAGAGTGAGTAGACGCTGGGAGACGTGCTGATCAGGAGTTGTTACATTTGTGTGTGGACTGTTCTGTGGTTGCTAAGGCTGAGATCTCAAAGTGCACCAACGTTACCAAAAGAGCTCCAACGACCGCGGCAACTGGGCCCCAACAGTTTAACGGACTATGCATTGCGGCAGCCATTTTGATTGCACTCTCACTGTGATTGATCAGTTAGGAGAGGGTAACTGACTGTATATGACTGTGGGATTACCTGGGTAGGCCACCATGTAAAAAAAGAGACAGAACTGCAACTCTAGCAGTAGGGGAAGCATTTTGTACTTAGTTATTGATGTTTGATATGTTATGTGTTTCACTCTATTTTCATGTTTGCAATTCTCCAAGCCATATATCACCTATTAATCTGTTGAAATAAATCTGCTAAGAGTTTTATCCCCCAACTCTGGGAGTGTGTACTGAGCTTAGACAGGGGTTTCCCGAGTCGACCCCTGCCAGAATGGGAACCACCTTTCCTGCATACCTGGAGAGCTGATACGAAGATTCAGGTGGAGGCACTGTGTCATAGAGAGGTGAGAGCGACAACACACCCTGCCCAAGGAGGTTGGCACCAAGGGGTGTTACATCTATATGCAATTATAATACTGGCAACCACCCCCCTCATGTACAGTAGGCATGTGAGTGGTTGTCTTATAATTATTTTTTGCATTTGTGCAGTCTCCCCATATATTATACTGTGGTTTTTTGCATACTGGTGTGAACTGGTACTTATTTTATGTGTAGTTTTTTATTATTCAGTTATTCCCCTAATGGAGGGGTATGTGAGTTTCTGCTCATTAGTTATTTGCACCTGTTATATTTTTGCCATGTAGCACAGGGGTCTGTGTTGCCTCCTACTGGGTTCAGTCTGTAGTCCAGCTATTGAGCTGTAAGTATGGCCTTGTGGTTATGTTTTTGAGTAAATAATGTCCCATTTTTTGTGTTTGTTTACATGTAATCAATAGGGTCCATAAAGCAACAGATCGTTTATGTCTGTTTTTACCTCTGTGATAGAGGTTCTGAATGGAACCTCTGACACAGATGTGAACCAAGCCTTTTCCATGTTTACTGTGGATCTTAACCATAGAATTAAGATCAGCAAAATAAGGGTCCAGTGGTCCTCAATAAAACCCCAAGGTCACTTTACTGTAGCATCCAACACAGCAACAGATGTGGATATTTGGCTCTCTGTGGGACTGCAATTACGCCTATTCATTTGAATTGGGCCAAGGTTAAGCACCAGACAGCTGCATGGACAAGTATGTAGCTGTGTTGGTACTGTTGTGCAGAGGTCCAGTGCTCCAACAAGGGACACTGTTTCATTTATCTGTATTTTTTCTCATGATTAACTTATATCATCTCTTATTTTGGAATTTATTAACAAGCTGTTATACCAGCCTCCAGGTAGACTGGCAGTATGCCCAGATTTCTCATTTGTTGCACACTTTTTAATTAAGTTGACAGGTGTTACAATATAAGCAAGTGTCAGTCCATATTTAGTTAATCCAGACAATATTAATTGTGTGGTGGACAGTTTAGGGGTTAACTCAGACAGTTTTGGGCACCTGGCCAGCATCATTGCTGCTCAGGCGTAGCAAGCTAAACTGTCTATCATCTCAGCACTGTTTAAAGACAACCACATTAATTAGTTACATGGGTGTAAGTTTTATCTAATCCTTATTCATTGTAAGACTTCTACAATAAAGATACAAATATTTTTTGTATCATTATTATCAGTGTTGTGCCCTTTTCTTCTTCTTATCCTATGGGTTAGGTAAAACATTTTGTCACAGTGCCTCTTGTCTACTATAAAAATTTTAGACAATTGTATGCCTCCAACTTTGGGGGAAAAGTTTGGGGAAGACCTTTTCCTGGTCCTGTAGCAATGAAATTCAGTACCTGAAAATAATTCTATGTTGACACACTTATCACAGTAACTTTGAGTTCTTCTCTAGTGCCCAGACTTTTACAACACAGTGCACTGGGGGTGGGCGGGTTTGGGTTATCATTGGTGTTGTGCCTATGTTTTGGAATAATTTGTGCCACTTTTCATGGCCATCTTTACTTTAGTGAGTTCTTATCTCCTGATTGTGTACACCAGCTTCCCCAGATTACGGACCACTTCCCTCTCTCTAGCAGACCTGGCAAGGATGGTGAGGTCACTTCCTGCTGTGTCTTATCAGCAAAACAGGAGCTTTGTTATGTTACTTACTAACAAACTTTAACCCTTTAGAGCTCTGTACCCTTCTGCCCTACTGTTAAAACCCCACCATCACCAATGTCCCTCTAACAGGCTCAGCTAGAAATAGCAGAGTTTAAATGTCAAACACTGCTGCAGAACCACCCACAGCCTAATGACGGAGTGGGAGCCTGAGGCTGACTGTGAAGAGCAGGCTATGTGAAACAGCATGATGAGAACACAAAACACAAAAACAGCCATATTTTATTTTATTTTTTTTCATTGTAGCAGCTGGCTGTGAAGAGCAGTCTCTGTGAAATAGCCAGTTGGGAAAACCCTTTAAGTTACTCAGTAGTTGAATATTGTAGGGTAAATTATTTGATAAATTGAGTTGCAAGACTTGAGAAAAAGGCAAAGTGTGGTATTTTGCTCTAACTGGTTTTCAGTGTCACTTGTTTTGGAGGATAAGTTAAAGGGGTTTTCTCCGTACAAGCTTTAACAGGCATCTTGAGCTTTCTCTCTCTCTACAGCTTCAAATCCAGGGGCGGATCTCTCCTTCCAGTAGTCGTGTCTTCCCTCACTGAAGACTGATTACATCATCATTCTGTGTGAGATGGGGAAGGAATAGGATGTCACACTTGCGACCTCCTAAAAAGGTCATTTCTCAGCCGGAAGCGTGATAGCAACACCTCCCAGGCTCCACAAGCTCTTAAAACCAAACACCTTTTTTGGAGAAACATTATACAACAGCCTCCTAAGTTACATAAGGGACATCTTGCCCTTAATCGGGCAAGTGCATTATAGTGTTTATAGGGAGCGGGAGCAGAGTTATAAATTTTTGCTATATTGTTAATTTTGAGGGGAGTGAATTTTGCATTGTCCAACCTTCACACAAGCTTCCCTGGAAAGACAAGCACCTTTCAGTTTACTTTAATTTTTGACACGCTCAGGGGGGATGACAAGAGAGTGCAGGCAGCTAATCACAGCACAGCGGGTGTGTCCCGTCCAGGGGATTGAACTAAATATCAGGCAACCAAAATGGGCGTGGCCGACCCCAAACTGCAGTTTTAGGTGTAGAACACACAGATTAACTAATGGCTGCTATATTAAATGATTTAAGTAATACAAACCAATTGCAAAAGTGCTTATTTTTACTGCCCCCATTTATTACAGATATGATTTTTGTAGTGAGAAAACCCCTTTAAGTGAAGATATTGTGCTCTCACTGGTGAATGACAAGTGCACACGAAGAGGGTATACCACAACTACAACTGCTGTACAATGTTTGAAGTATAAAGTATAATTATATGAATAACACATGGTGGGATGCTTTTTAGTAAGAATTTTAGTGAATGTTTTAGGCGACAGTCATGACTTTCTCTTCATGTATTGGAAGAAGCTAAAAACATCGAAACCTTGGGTTGGCGAAGAGCACATAATTGATATTTTCCATACAGACTTATGTACTATATGTGCAGTTTTTATATTCTTTGTGAGTCTGTGGTATAACACGTTTACTTTACTCTTCTTATCTGTACTCAGACACCTTTCACCAACACAGGATCTTCCAAGTTTCAGAAGTTGGTTTCAACAAACTCCAATCTATAAATTTATGATAAAAAGCAACATAGTGCAGAACAGAGGTATTCCCACCATGAACAGAATCAGCTGGTTAAGCTGCAGAAATAGCCTTCAGACTTTTTCCTGTTGTAGCCTCTTAATGATTTATTTGTGATAATACAAGAAAATCTTAGAACCGTACCCCCTTTCCTAAAAAAAAAATTTGACTTACCCAAGGAAACTGAACAGATTTGAGTGAGCATACTGGTAATAAAATTTTTTAATATTCATTTAGTTTCTTATTTTGTGTTATCTAATTAAAAAATTAAAAGTACGTATATACTCAGAAAAGCCCACCCCCCCCCGTATAAGCCGAGGGACATACTTTTTCCACAAAAAAACGGGGGAAACTTATTGACTCAAGTATAAGCCAAGGAAAAAGCAGCGGCTACTGGTGAAAAACAAAAAAAAATGGATACCAAAAAAAATTTCAAACCATTTAATTCCCCCCAAACAGATATAGGCAGGGGCATTTAATGTCCCACATAGGAGAATAGCAGTATAGGCAGTTTAATGCCCCATAGGGAGTATAGGCTGGAATAGGCAGTTTAATTCTCCATAAGCAATAAGGCTGTAAAGGCAGTTAAATGCCCCCATAGGAGGTTTTTATTCAGAAAAGCCCCCATAGGGAAGTTTTAAAACAGGTAAGGGCCTCAAGGCAGGGGAAGGCAGTTCTAGCAGGGAAGTTCCTCATAGCAGGCTAAGGGAGTATAGGTCCCCCTAGGCAGGATATAGCAGGTTTTTAAAAAACAAAACAAAAACTTTCCCCCGTTTCCCCCGCGCCTCCTCCCGGGCCTCCGCTCCGTCTTCTCGCAGATTTCATCAGGCCCGCACACCCCTGAAAGAACACACTGCCTTGCCCGGAAAATCCCGGGGTGCCTGAGTCCACTGCGGAGCAGGGGGCCTCGCTTCCCCGGGGGAGTCCATAAGGGGGGAAAGCCGCCGACAGTGTCCGGGACATTCACCCCTGGAAACTTGGCTGTACTTTCCATTGAGTTATATGTCACTTTAGGGGTCGCAGTTTCCGACGTGACTCAGTATAAGCTAAGGTTGGATTTTTTAGCACATTTTTTGTGCGAAAAACCGGCATATACCGAGATAACGGAATTTCAGCCCTCCTAAAGGGGTTTTGCCATAAAAAAATTTTATTTGGGGGCTTACAAATTAAATAATAAACATTTTCACCATTCAGCATTATAAAAAATTCTGTACCATTTTTTTTTTGCTGCTCCCTTAGGGGATCCATATGTACACCTTCTTAGGGGATGCGACCAGTGAAAAGACCCTCAGTCCGGCCGTACATACCCCAACACCACTCTAATCCAGGTACACTGCAGACTTTTCCACAGGGGGGAAAATTTAATTTTCCCCCATGGGGGCCACAAAAAAATTTGGAATGGTTAAGACCACACAAACCCAAAAAAAAAAAAAACCCCCAAAAATACGGAAAAACTCATCGGGGGGGGTTTTTATTTTTGGAAACTTACTACATGTTTTTAAATACACTTTATCGAATTTTTGGGTCAGTAAATTCTGCGAACCAATTTATAAAGTGTTTAATTTTTTTTTCCCATTTTTTTTTTAGACCAAAAACCCTTTTTCCCTGTCGGGCATAGGTTTTTGGGGGTTTTTTATCTATATAATTTTCCTTTTTAAAAAGGGCTAAAAACGACTTTTCCACCTTTAACCCAAACTTTATAGAAAAATGAGGTGCTGACACACAGACACAATTCCGACATTTGTTTAGGGCGTAACTTTTTCAAAATAATTATTTTAAAAAACCTTTTTTTTTTTTTTCCTGTCCACCGGGAATTTGTAAACAAATGATCACTAGTACAAATATACTATGGTACTTGTGTACTGCTGTATTGTCATTCAAGCAATCCCTAAAAACCCCTTCCCCTCGGGCCACAAATTACATAGGTAGGTAGCTGGGTTGGGTAGGTCTCCTTCGTGAAAAACCCTACATCCGTAAAACTTTCTGTAATGTAAAAAGTTGGACAGAAAATTCTGCAGGGGGAAAAACTGACAGGAAAGAAAAGATTAAAGAGAAAACATGTGCCCCCCTCACATATGCAGGTAACAGGTTTGGTGTGACCCCCCTACTTGCACCGGGGGAGATGGATGACTGGGAACCCTCCGGGACATTTTGCCGCAAGTGTATTAAGTCTCTTCCAGGGACACCAACAGAGCTCCAGTTCCCGAAAGGCCCCCTATTAGGAGGGGATAAAAATTTTTATTTTTTTTTTTAAAAAATTTAAAATTTTATATTTAAATTTATATTTTAAATTTTTTGGGCCCCCTACTTAGAGGTTTAGGCCCCCTACAGCCAGGTTTAGGCCCCCTCATACAGGTATAATTTCCCCTCACTAAATCAGGATAATTCCCCATTTTTCCCGGTAAATGTCCCCCATTTAAACCAGGTATAATGTCCCCTCATTTAGCCAGGTATAATGTCTCCTCACTTAGCCAGGTATAATGTCACCCCACTTAGTCAGGTATAATTCCTCCTCACTTAGCCAGGTACAATGCCCCCTCATTTAGCCAGGTGTAATGCCCCCTTATTTAGCCAGGTATAATTCCCCCAGTTGCCAGTTATAAAGCCCCCCCTATTTAGCCCGGATAATGCCCCCCCATTTAGCCAAATTAATTTCCCATCATTTACCCTTTTTAAAAGCCCCCCTTTCCCGTTAGCCCCCCGGATATAATTCCCCTCATTTTAGCCAGGTATAATTCCCCCTCACTTACCATGTTAAAAAGCCCCCCATTTTTAGCCCCCCCGGGTAATCCCCCTTTTAGCAGGTATTGTCCCCCATTACCAGTTATAATGCCCCCATATTTAGCCAGGTATAATGCCTCTCATTTAGCCAGGTATAATTTCCCATCATTTAGCCAGGGAAAATTCCCCCCATTTTTGCCAGGAAAAATGCCCCTCATTTACCCGGATAATGTCTACTCAGTTAGCCAGGTATAATGCCCCCTCATTTAACCAGGTATAATGTCTACTCAGTTAGCCAGGTACATTAAACATGAATAAAAATAATAACAATAATACTTACTTCCTTCTCCAGCCAGACACCCTGATGC